>CAEGAF010188279.1:0-166694 GCA_903067075.1 Micropoecilia bifurca | reverse complement strand
CGCGCCCCGCGCGCGGGCGCCCGCCGCCCGCCCGCGGGCGGCGCGCGCGCGCGGGGCCCCCCCCGCCCCCCCCGCCCCCCCCCCTTGTGTCAGGAGGATCCTGGTTAGATGCAAGGAAAAAATAGGGTATTCCTAGAAGACAATAAGAATGTTTTCGAGATATGCTATGTATTCACATCCCCTTGCACTGACACCTCTAAATAAAATCTACTACAAGGAAACACCAAATTAGTAAATAGTTTGCATTTGCAGTACTTCTCTCTGCGATTCTGTTGACAAACCTGCAGGCTGCAACAAACCATCTAATGGACACGGCAAACATATGAGGGAAAGAGCTTTTGGTCAGATAAGCTAAAATTAAACCCTTTGACTAAACGGGGAAACTAATCACTGTGAACATACCATCACCAGAGTGAAATACGGTAGTGGCAACAGCATGCTGTGGGGATGTTCTTGTTTGTAAAGGACAGGGAAGCTGGACAGAGTTGATGGGACAATCGATGAAGGTAAATATTGGACAAAAATGGAAGAAAACCTGTTTAAAGCTGCAAAGGATCTAAACCAGCTGTGGAAGGTCACCTTCCACTAGGTGTGACCCTAAATATACAACTATAGAATGGATTAAATCAAAGTAATACTAATGTGCTTGAATGGTCTAGTCAAAGTCCAGAACTAAACCAGATTCTGAAGAAGAGGCTGGGTATGACAAAAAAGTCCGACATTTCAGACTAACATTCGAAAACTCAGCTGAATTTTGTTACCACTTTACCACTTTATGTTGTTTTTCTTTTACGTAAAGCACATTCATGCTTGTAGCAGGACAAATCTCAGCTATAGATAACAAGCTTAAGGGATCTCTGACTAATCCGACCACCTGATGAATGGAAAACAAAATCAAATCTACAAATCAAAGTTAGCATAGGTGACTCTTGGCTCTGATAAGATTGAAAATGAAAACTCACTGTTTTCTGGCGGACCACTGATCATGTTGAACTTGTAAATCTCTTTGGCGTAGTACTCAGTCTCTGTGTTATCCTGGCCGCAACTCTGCTGCCGGTCCCGTCCCAGCTCCTCTATGAGCTCCCTGGTGCTGTTATACAGGGCCAGAACCTGAAGCGGCACCTGGCTCGGACCTGTCGTCTGAGGCGGACTCGTCATCCGGAGTTTGCTGAGGATCTGTCCCCGGACCGCCTCCACTCGCTTTTTCTTTATGTGGTCGATGTCCACCGTGGTGCAAGTGGACAGCGAGAAAGTCATTGTCACACAGTTTGACAGGAGGAAAAACAGAAGTGCTTTGCCCAGATTCATATTTCAGTCTGAGTTCACTCAGAGCCGCAGCTTGTCAAGTAAAAGAATACAAAAAATGTATATATATATCAAGCCAAACCAGACTCCGATTTCAATAGAATCCCTTTTTTCTATTTTCATTCAGGTCGTGAGTGAATTATGTTCCTGGATGAATCCCATTTTCTTAAGTGCTATGTCATCTGAGCAAAGTGCGCATTTGCGTGGGCGCAAATCCGTGGCATTTTGGAATATAACCACAGCTCTTTATCAAAACTGTTAATTACACTCTTCATCCCCCCTGGTCCCATTCAGGTATGTTCCCCCTCCCTTTGGTTGTGATTCAGATGGAGCCAGTCCCGGCGCCTTGGTTCAGTTTCTCCTTTCCACTCGGCTCTTTTCATCCACTCTCACGCCTGTTATCTCGCCGTAGTCCGACCTCAAACTCACTCAGCTTCTCTCCTCTCACTCATGCTTTATAGTCAGAGGCTGTGACGCTTTCTGAGGGCGGGGCAACAACATCTTGTTCGGACAATGAGTTCTCGGAATATATTGGAAAAATATAGTTTCAGACCTTTTTTCCGAGTCTCTAGGTCTTCTAAGACATATAGGGATTTAAAATTATTAGAAACCTGGTTTCACTACAGAAGAAAATTAACTCAAAAGCGTTGATTTGTTAAGGAAGTTTGTGTTTTACTTTTCAAGGATATATTTTAACATGATCAAGAACTAATTTTATTTTTTGGTGTATGCTTCTGCTAGTTTAACATCAGAACATGTTCAACTTAATATATTTAAGTTATTTATGGAAAAACAGTGACAACATCCAGGGTGTGTTTTAGATTGGTGCAGGAAAAGGGAACACGCTGCATGGCGCTATCGTTTACTTGATCTGTACACCAAAAACGTGGGCGACGCTGACATCTGGCGGACAGACTGAGAAACTGCATGTCTAATTTGAGACGGGGAAGAAAAACAATGTTTTTTATTTTTAACTATTAGCAGACGTCATGAAGTGTTTGTCTAAATAAATACTCACACATAAAACAAAGTTAAAAAAAAAATATATATATATATAATTACTCGTGTTCAGTCAGTCATACATCTGACTGAACGAGATTAGCGTTACGATGGTGACCGTTGCTACGTAACGCCTATGCTTACGGAAGAAGCGAAAACAGAAGAGCTGTAGCTATGAGGAGAGAGATGGATGACAACTTTCAGCTCGAGGATGGTGGAGTGACAAAGAATGTAAGCGTACTGTTCGGATCTTAAGCAGCTCTTCAGATAAAACTCGTAACATTTCTCTACTTTTTTAGTTCGAAGATATGATATGTTTTAAGGTTTCAGTAAGGGGCTACGGCTAGCCTTTTAGCTAGCCCTATGGTGTTTTTTAGTAGAAGAGATAGCTAGCTCCGTGTAAAGACAGCTTAGCTTCCAACTGTTTTGAACAAAGACTTCAGACAAGTTTGTTATACATCGTCCCACTGCCGTTAGCTTTGATGTTAGCCATTCCTGCTTTTTCTTAACGCTGCAGCTCGGCTTTTCTGTGTATTCTAGTCTCCCTATGCCTAGAAGTGGTTTGAAGGTGGTTCATAATTTAGCTAATTAAAAACTGACCTCTGAAAAATATCCACAGTAAATGCATTGTTAACTTAATTTTTACTTAAACCGGAAGTGGGAACCGGAGCACAAAAATCCATGCAAAAAAAAAAAAGATATATACCTGTTCAGGTATAATCTGCCAGAAGAGGGACTTCTATGAATTCTCGAGAGTTTTCACTTGATCAACACATTTAGTCAGAGTTTATATTTTAGATCTTAATTGATATCACAGACCAGATAAAAGCCCATAACTCTAGAATGTTTTCACATTTTAAAGATTAATTTCTATGGAGCTGTGCTAAATTGTTCTACTTCTCACTGCCTTTCACATAGCAAACACATCAGAATATTTCATATTTAAAGTCTTTATCCCCCTCTTCATTATTTGTGTCATGTTCATCTATTTTTTTTAACATCACACTTGTTTTCTAGGGTTTTACATCAGTGTTTGAAAATTGTTTATAGTTCTGTGCAAGTTATGTGTTTTGTACTGTATTAAGCTATTGCTTTATTATGCTATTGCCTAAATATAATGCTTAATATTTTCAACTGTCTTTGAAATAGATTAAACATCCTAAACTTAAAAAGATATAACTTACATTTCCCAGACTGCCAAATCTGGCCGAAGAGCTCGTTTACCAGCTGATCAGTCATTTGAAGATTCTCGGCCGGCAAGGAAATCATCCACCTCTGCTTCAATAGGAGATGTGAGTGATCTTCACATATCTACATGACTGCTAATATTTCTCTTTAAATTACAAGTTCATAATTTGCACTTTGATTTTGTCACATGCATGAATTGCAGGATGATGATGATGAAGAGGTGGGTGGTGTTAATTTGCATGGCTTTTGCTGCAGATGGTCCAACTAGTTAACTTTTCTCTTCACTTGTTTGCTTCATCTTTGTTTACCTTCTACCTGCAACATAGTTGCTGCTTTTTAGATAGCAACGCATGCAGTCGGTAAACTGCAGGAGTTTTTATGCCGTGCATATTTATGCATTTTATGAGATAGTTTGCTTAATATTTTATTTCTTCCAACAAGTTTTAAATCATAAAATGAAGTAAGTAAGTACCTTTATAAAGCCACATTTTTCTGCACTTACATCTCAAGGTCCTTTTCTAGATATATCACTCTCAATTTTATACATCTAGTGACTATTACACCCATTCCTCTCAGCAAAATCCATAACGATTAAGGTAATTGTACTGCTAGAAGATGAACCTAAACCTAAACTCTGGTGTCCTCATTGTGATCTTTAGTGTTAATTTTCTGCTACACTTTGGACATAGGCTCTTGAAATATTGCTCTTGAAAGATGATTAAAAATCCCCTCTGCTTTCACTGGCATTTTTGGAATGAGCCACATCTCCTGCTCTGACAAACTGCAAACCCGCCAACATTCCCTAAGTGAGAACAAAAAAAAAACCACAGCAATGTTCTTGCTTTAGGCTAGTCTCCCAAATTAGGCCAACTTCCCTAATGTATGAGCCGATACTCTCGCGCCCTCCGTGACCTGCTGTGCACATACATCACATTTTTCTGTACGGCCATAGCTTTTCTTTTTTTTCTTTATGCAGGGTTTGTTTATCAACCCTGTCCTCTGATTGGTTACATTCCTGGCATCCCTTGCAGCAAAGAATCGGATGCTTTTTTTTGTGCTTTGAAGGTTTGTCCACCACAAGCTCCTTGACCCAGAGTCCTCCAGAGAATCCTAAATTAGAAACCCCAAAGGCTGAGGTAATTGTCCTCACAGGCCTCAGCGCTTCACTACAACTGTGAGGTTCATATTTGGTCATGAGGAATTGAAGTCACAGATTTGCTTTGTTTCTCAGGACACTTATAGCATCTTCATTTTTGTTGAGCGAAAATGGCAGAAGAATTTATCCCTCGCAAGGAAACGTGATCTTATTATGTAGTCCCTCGTGAAAATGACTCATTGCCTCAAATAACAAACAACAAAGGGATTTCTCATCACTTGGAAGATGTGTACCTTCCAAGTACACATCTTTTTAATATTATCTGTTCCTTTTAAAGAGACAGTTACTAATTACACAAAGCTAAGGGAGCTCGTTTAGCATCGGCTCCCTGGTTTAATGGTAATATACAGTAGAATAGAGTGGGTTCCCCCTCCCTCTGCCCTGGTTAATGGCGACATTCAGATTTATAAATGGCTTTGCAAAAGGAACCAGCTTTAAATGATTATTTCCTCTTCCATCATAAAAGAAGCAAATTTGCCAAAAAACACTTTGTCCTCTGCAGACCCAATATAGTAATGAGAAATGTTGTGGTTTCTTCTAACTCATTTTTCTGGTGCCCACCCATGTATGCTTTAAAGGAATTCACTCATTCACGACTTGTTCTCAGGGTCTAAATTTAATGATCATGATGCATTCGCGGTTTATTACTCAAACAAACAAAGAAAACTGCTTCCCTCCCCCTGTCTGAGTCTATTTCTGGGCTAGATGTAGTTCCCATACTGTGCTTCATATGTACAATACAGCATGACAACAACTTAACTTATGGAGGCGAATCTTTCCTGCAAACACTGATGTGTTCTTACATGAGTAGGAGTTTTTTTTAAGCTTTTCAGAAGATGATAAGAAAGTAAATGGTTGAAATGGTCGGTGCCACGATATTTACATTTCTTTGCGTTTATCACTTTGTAAGATATCGCTTTATAAGAACACACTTCGTTGTGTTTTATTAAGATTTTATGTACTAAACTAACAATATGGTACATTTTTGTGAAGTGCTAAAAGTCTTTTTTTGTTTTTTTACAAGCAAAAATCTGTCTGAAAAGTGTGGCATGCATGTGTTTCAGCCTTTCTGAGTCAAACCTTGGAGAACTTGAGCTACAAGTCTTCAACATTCTCAGCTAAATAATGTAAAACCCAGGTCGTTTTTCGGTTGTAACATACTCTTCCTGTTTTCAGATGATGGGTTGCTCTGTGCTTCAAACCTTGAGGTGCTGTTTTACAACCTAAACCTGCTTTAAACCTTTCCACATTTTCCTAATCTGTCTGCTTTGTGGTCTATGTGGTTTTTATGTGGCTGTTTGTCCGCTAATTTGCTCTAGCAAATCTCTGTGACCTTCACAGAACAACTGGATGCAAACTACAGTTAAATTACACACATTTGGAATTTGCTCTGAAGGGACCTGGTCGCAGATTCAAGGAGATAATGTCACCCTTCTTAATATTTTTTTTCAAGACCTTTAAAACCATTTTCTAAGGTGTGGAAAAGTTTAAGAGGTTTAAGGTTGTTTTTTTTGCACAGCACTGTACAACTATAAACCTCACATGCGGTTCTTTCTTTGCCTCTAATTGTTTTTTTTTGTTTGTTTTTTTTACAAAGCTTAAGCACATAATGTTGCTTCTTTAAACTCGTACCGACACATATTGAGGTGCAAATAGAAATCCATTAAATCTTTTTGGCTATTAAGGCGTTTTCTTTCTGCAGGGCCCCCCTTCTAAACCGGCGCGGCGGCAGGGTGGCTGGGCAGAGGAAAGTTCTGGATCTGGTTCTGCCAAGTATGTATCGTCACCCTTTCCCCCCACGCTGCAGTGGCAACGCCGAAGCGGAGCCCGCACGCTTGTGTTATGCGTTATTAATGAACTCTCATGCTGCTGAATGAGCTTATTTATCAGTGTATATTTGGCTCTCAGGCTGTGAATCAACAAGGTTAGAGGGAGCCTGTCTGAGCGGGCAACTCTCCATTCGTCTTCATCTGTGAGCAAGGCGGTAATTGACATGCTTAATGCATCAGCCACAGGAGGGCACTGTTAGTCAGCTAGCCACTTCATCACAGGGGTTCAAGCCACTTCATCACCTCTTACCACTGTACTCTGCTCTTTACACAGAGAGCACAACATAGAGAATTCATAAAAATGTTTGAAACAGATGGTTGGTGTTTGCTGGAAGGTTTGATCTGCAACTGTTAGCGCTGCTCATGAGTGAACAGTCTGTCCTTTCTCCTGCTACTGCGCTCCTTTGCTTTAGTCTCAGTGGAGATTAAAGAATGCGGGATGAAGTGAGCAGGCGGAGTCACTTTTGTTTATTTGCATAGTTTACTGCATCATTAGTGCAAGTAGGAAAAATAAAGTCAAACACTATAGGTCTTTCCTTTCACACGTCGAAGGTCAGCGTATACAGCTCCACTTTTGCGTAACCCCTCTTGATTCTTGGTCTCAAAGTGATTCAAATACAGGAGGTGTAAAAGGGGCTTGCATGTGCATTGATCCTTTCTGAAACAAAGTAAGTAATGGTCCCCCCTGGAACCGGCAAGGACTTTTCCTTTCAATGTCACCTCTCATGCTCAATCACCACTGCCCTCCTCCCACTAATCCCAGCGCAGAAATCCCGGGATTTGTCGATCTATCACTTCTAATTGACACTAAATGATCTGTCAGTTTATTGATGAACCTTTGAAACCAGGTTGTCACAATATATTTTATCCCTAACAACTTTTTCCAGACAGTTTTACCATGTCTATCGCTTTGCCTTACATGAGTCTTAATCAAGCGGCCTGTAATGTGTCTTAAGTGTCGCCACCCTCCTGCCCCCCCCTCCAGACAGGACACAGTCCAAGGGCAGCCAGGTATCAGCTCATCTCCGCTTTGCCTGGTTGGACTTTTGTCCGTTTATTGTTGTTGGTGTTTTGTCAGACCGCGTCCAAAAGATGGAAAAGGCAGGAGTGAATAAATTCACAAGGCTGTATTGATCATCAGGTTTTTGATCCTTTCCATTATCGTTGATATTTTTTTTTGTCTGATTATTCTGTTTATCTAAAATAAAATAAAAAAAAAAAATCAAATTTTTAAAAATAATTTTTGTCTATTTGAAAGAAGGTAAATGTCTTTAAAGTCCTGAGACACTAGAAGAGATTTTCTTAAGGTGATAAAATCAAAATGTGGACTAGAGCTAATGCACAAGTTTCCTAATAAAAAACTACTTTCTTCTGTTGTTCCAATGCTGATACTGGCATTGTGACTGCTAGATAAGTCAGAGAAGATAAAAGGGAAATCAAATAATTAGCAGGAGGCAGCACCCATACAGGAAAACTGCCAAAATGAAAAAGTGTATGTTAGAAATAGTGACAAAATTGAGTTTTGTTTCAAATTGAGTTGATTGTCAACACTATAACATGTTCTGTTTGATGAGTGGACATGTTGTGAATTAGATTTCCCACTGGGGACAATAAAATAAAGTTTAAATTACATTTAACATCACATAACATTACAGTTAGTTTATTCTTCACCTTCACCTCTCCCATTGTTTTATTTTGATTTATTTTATTGTCTTGTAAAATGGCATCATTTGGGTCAAGAATCTCTGGCAAGATTTTATGCTGTGACAAGATTACTGTCAACCTTTCCTGCAAACACTTGAAAAATTTCTGTTCTTGAAATTGACTTCTTGTACTTTTCTTTAGTTAAATAAAATAATTCTTCCTAAGTTATTAGAAAAATTAGTAAGGTATTGTGTTATTTTTTGTGAATCAGTTAAGTCCCAAACTTACATAATACGGATCTTAAAACAATTTCAATCAGTCTTGTATGTCCTTAAATGAAACTTGCAGAAACCCTCAGTTATGTTTTTAGTTTAAAGAAAAGTTACATGATGTACAAAATTATAGTCTTAAAGACTTAGAAAGGAGTGGAAGCAAATTTAGAGAAAATTTCATCTGGTCATAATATTACATGCAGATAAAGAGAATTCATTTTGAATTCAATTAAATTTGTCAATGTGATGCCAGACTTTTCAAGACAAATAAGTCCGACTCATATCCAGAAATATTTAATTGAATCATTCCTATACAGAACAAATGATAAAGGGTTGAATTTATGCAACGCTTTCCTGGTTAGACTAAGTGATAACTCGAACTCTTTACACTGGAGCCTTATTCACCTAGTATTACTCACAAGAACACAACCATACAATGAAACACAGATTTTAACTTTACCCAGGGAATATCAGCGTTTGACACAATGAAGCCGTTCTACACACTGAACCACAATCACCTCAGTCATATGAGCAGGTTCCAATTCAGTTACATGCTTTCATCTTCTACCAAGTATGTCTCAGATACACCCAGATTAAAGTTCTTGATTTGTGTGAATAAAAACCGTGCTCTCTGTTCATTCACAGGTCTTCAAGAAGACGAGCTGCTGAGGACTTGGAGGAGTAAGTTAACTCAGACTCTTGAAGTTCCTTATTAAATTTGATTTAGTAAAGTGTATTGTTGTGAAAAAGGTTCACGTGAAATACTTTTCTGCATCTTCCATATCATGGTGCACATTCTGAATGTTGCAAGTAATGCTCGTTCTCCAAAAAAAAAAAACAATCACTCTAAGTGATTATAAAAGCAGGATGACGGATTTTCTGTAACCTTTATTGCTGTCTTCCTGTAGTTCTAGTTTCACAACCATTCTGTGTCTTAGAATAGAGTGGAGTTCACAGCCATCCATCTTTTACTCATCATCCCAGCTGGTGCTTGGTGCCTCGTTGGCTGCAGTGAAACAAAACTTCATGTGAAACTGATGGCGTTTCCCTGAAGAATATCTCTCATGATGTGGTTTTGTCACTCTTGTCCCAGCAATGCTTACTTGGACATTGCTTCCAGATGGGTTTTTTTTTTTACTTTCTTCAAGAATTTGTTGTGTTGAACGTACAGAAATCAAGAACTGATGTGCTCCACCTACGGCGGAGAAAGAGCAAAAACATCAACAAAACCAAGAACCGACTTGCTCTCCCCCTGTGATGTTCTCACCATCAGGCTTGGTTTTGAACATACTAAATAATTAATTCTCATCTTACTTCCTGATTCCACAGCCACCGCCTGCGACCACAAACCCCCCAGGGATCAGATGATGAAGGAGGTAAGAGCACCCTTGCCGTCCGCATTCTTCGTGTCTCCTCACTGGCAAAGAGGAGCGCTCCAGTGTCTCTCCTGCACATTTGTCCTCTGAAAGTAGAGCAGATAAGCAGCTAGTCAGATCATCACTTTTCTCTGACGTTCTTGCCATATTTCTTCCTGGTTGCTGCTGGAACTCGTATAGTAAGAGTCTGTTTTGAGTGAACACATATAACACGTTTTCAGTTCATGCTAGTCAGAGTAATTAATAGCCATAACCTTTAACAGATATTAAACTCTCTTTTAAACCAATGTAATTAGAAGTCTTGTTGAGCTGTTTAAATTATAATATTATTGCAACAGCAACAACCAGAGCCAGCCTGAAGTATAAGTGAAGTGTGTGACTTCTTAGCATCCCTGTAAATTGTTTTAGACATATAAAGAAAAATATTTTCTGGTAATAGAACTCCCTATGGTAGGGTGGAGGAATTTTCCTGACTGATGCTTATTTCTGATTTCCCAGAAACTTTATCTGCTCATTTGGTTTTTGATTAATTCTGATTTCTAAATTGTAAAGGACTTTAACACAAACAAGGAAATTTGTGCTACAGTTTGTTTGATTGAAGCCGTTTTGAATCCAACTAGAATCTGAGGAAGAACATCTCAGCCCTGTTTATGCGTCAAAGCTAATCTCTGTAACATTTACAGAAATTCTTAATAAAAAGCATTCATATATTATCAAGAAAGCTATGTGAATTTTCACCAGAGCTACACCAATCAAGCTGCTCAAAAGCTGGACTGAGACTACATAGTTGAACACAAACACACATCCACACAAAGTACCAGACCCATGCAGCTGAATACAAATGTTTTGGTATCACTTTTTGTCTGTGACCTTTGTGCTCTCTACAAACAAGTTAAGACTGAGAGGGCAACATTTTGAAGAAAGGCTGCAGAAGATCATTCTGTTTTTGCTGTGCAAAGCAGCTTTACATGTAAGGTCAAATAGCCTCAGTAAAAACATGCAAATAGCCTCAGTAAAAACATGCAAAAACATGCATGAAGTGAGCATGCACTGCTCACTTCATAAACTGATAAAGAAGTATGTGTGTGTAATCCAAATATTTATTCCCACAAATTACTTTTATTTCGTCTTAAACATTTTCTGTACATTTTTAGATATTAAAATGATAAATGTATGGCATGTGTATATGAAATATATACTCAATACAGTTGAAAATACAGGATTTTCAACTGTATTGAGTCAATTAATATTTTGTTACAGTTTTATTTATGATAATAAAAATCAACCAGTCTTTATTTGTCAACTACTTCTATGTTTTCAAAATATTTTTCTTCAAAATATGTATAACAAAACATGAATGTTAAAAACAGGCAAAGAGACACACTTCAAATTATCAAAAAGAAACAACACAAGTCAATATAACAACATATAAATAGTATAAATGTAAATTGCTCTGTTTTGTTACCCAGCATTTTATTTTCTGGTGCTCATTAAAAAGTATAAAGGTTGATTAAATTGTCTAAATGCATTCCAGAATAATCCAGCCATTAGAATCGAAGTGCTTTCTAAAGCTGTACCTCTAATATGGTCAATACAGGTTCAAATTGCCAGTTGAATGTTGAATATAAAGGTTTGTTTCTCTTGCAGTTAAAGCCGCTGGAAAGATTATTACTGTGTGGAGGGAGACCTCTTAATACAAAGCTGGAGGCAGGGGCCTTGGAAATTACAGTGCTGAGGGTTACTGAGATAGCCCCTGCAATCTTGATTATGTCCCACACCCTTATCCCTTATGTCCACTGGCTACAAGCGCAGAGAGAGACCCACAGAGAGAAGGCTTGGCCAGTCAACTGCTCCCAGCTGCCCCCACCGCTTCCAGCTGGTCACTTAAAATAGCTCCAGTATCGGAAACACACTCTTCTGTTTCGCGTCTCGCTCTCACTCTCTGATGTGTTGAATTTTGCTCTATATGACGCTTTCAAAAGGAGCTGTGCCTCGGTGATCATGTGACGGGACCCCTGTGTCGGCTACTGGGTAGACGTCCTCCCAACTAAAGCCGCTGACTGGCATGCATGAGCTGCAGCTACACCTATTATCCGCTTTTTGATATTTACATGCTTCAGCGAGGAGACAGCATGCAGCTGACTAATAAGGCAGACAAAAGCCACCCTGACGCACGTCCAGCTGAGCGCAGTAAGGTGTAGTTGTCCTCCTGATGGAGTTGGTAGAAAACTCCGGCTGCTTGACCTCCAGTCATTCGTTGAATTTAAAACCAATTTAAAACAGTTGTTTCCCCTTTTTTCCCTCTCAATAACAGACTTTGCATATAGACAGCATATGCCTCTATTATTCACACTGAACTTTTCATGGTGTGTGTTAATGGTGCATTACCAGTGGAAGTCTGAAAGGGAAAGTGTGCACAGATATGCACCCACGAAGCTGTTTGCAGAGCCGGACGGCGAAGCTTTTTGATGTCATTGCACTAAGACCATTAAATTTGATTGGGAGTCCAGGGGGGACGGATTGTGCTGAACGCTGTGCTTTGTAAATGAGAGGACAAAGTGTCACCGGGCCTCATGAATATGAAATAGCCGTGCCTGCATTTATTTGGATATCAGAAACACAGATGAATCTTGTCAGCGGCTAAACGAGTGTGGCATTTTTAATTTGGTTTAATTAAAAAAAAAAGAAGAGGAAGTAAGTTATCAGCTGAAAGAGGGGGGCTTGATTTCCAGTAAAACTTGATGGGTTGTTTTGATTTTGTTGTTGTCAGAATTCCTCATTCACCTGGGAATTTTGCTGGGAATGAAACATTTTCCTTTTACTCCACCAAAGATCAATGATTTTTTTTTTTTAGCCAAGTTTGTTTTCAGGGGTTATTTTGAAGAAATGGTGACATAGATGCCAAGATATTTCCTCACATCAGATTCAGACTTCCATCTCCTCACCTCTATTTAGCTCCTGTATCGACTTTCCCCTCAGGATACAGCACTGTGGTTAGAGATTACTGACAAGCCTCTTCATGCAGTCCAGCTCTCTGTTTCTCTTTTCTGGCACTCGGTTCTTCTCTTTCTTGCATCCAGATGTCTATTTTTTCCCAAGTTCCTGAAACTATCTACATGTGGTAGATAGTTTCACTGGGTTTGGGTTCATGTGGAAAATGTGATTTGGATGAAGGGACATGTTTGCATGTTTATGGCCTTTTACAGTCTTGTCTGCAGGCTTCTTTTATCTGAGGGTGCCAGTCATCTGAGGCACCTGCCCAATGAAACATATATTTTTTGCCACAGTAAAACTCCCAATCAAAACATTATGACTAAGAGTGCACTGATTGGTTTGGTTTGATTGCTGATCTGCCAGAAAACTGCAAAGCCTTCAGGTGTCTGCTAGATTAATATGAAGATGGATTTTATTTTACGTCGTCATTCTAAGTTCAAGCATCAAAGACAGCAATAGGACGGCTTTGGTTCAAGGAAATTAAAGTTTTGATGTCATTGCACCAAAAAAACTGAATCCTGGATCGAACAAAAGATGCTTCAACAAAGAGTCATTTTAAGGGTCTTCCTTCTTAAAGTTCGGCACTCACAGTTTTTCTCTTTATTTGTCACAAGCAAATTCCTATATTTCTTCCCATTCTCTCTCCATTCTTTATCTGTGATTATTTTGGTGCCTTCACTTGTCAGTCAGAGCAAAGCTGGGGAAGTTTGCCCTGTCCTTCTTGGGAGTGAAGCCATCCTCTGTCCTGTTGCGTTCAGCCAATTAAAGCGGGGTCCCACTGTTCGACCAGCGGGCTGGCGGCTCCTGGCACTGTGGCCCCTGCCAGGCCTCGCTGTGACTTCCGACCCCACACAGATGGGCCCACAAGCAAATACTTCTGCACATGGCTGGATTCGGCCCCAGTCGGAGTGGCAGAGTGGACATGGAGGTCGGCCCGCCGGCCACCGCAGGTCCTGGGGGTGGGCGGCGCTGACAGGGCCCAAATGCTAAGGTAGCGGGGGGTGCTTTGTGGGGAGCCCCTGCCCAGCGCCCCTAATCACAGCGGGATAAGCTGCCGTCTTGCCTTTTGAATATTCATGGCCGCATGGCGATGACAGGGCAGCTCTTACTAGGGTGCAGGCAGCAAAAAAGATGCAAGAAATCTCACAAACACACACCTCTGACAGGCATACACAGGGGAAATGCTGTCTTTAGATCACTACTTTTATTTTTGCTGGTTAATAACAGACTTGTCTTTTTTTTTTTTTTTTTTGAAGTTTAGCACCTCTCTGTTTGTGCTTTCAGATTTTCCAGTGATACCAGACCTAGAGGAGGTGCAGGAAGAAGATCTGACAATGCAAGTTGCTTCTCCACCAAGGTGCAAATGTTATTTTAATCTTTAACGTCAGATGCATCATTTTTAAACCAAGTACTGATGAAAGATACCTCTTTAATACAAGTAGTAATTTCCAGTACAGAGTAAATATGTTGGGACTATGCAGTATTTAGCTCTATCTAGTGTCCAAACCTGGCCACCAGATGTTACCAAATATATTTTACACATTCTCTGTAAAATGAACTGAAGATGATTTGTAACATAGTTTTTTTAATGGTGTTTCCAGCCCTAAACAGTCTGTATGTTTGAAAAAATTCAAATCAATAGTATTCCATTATATAAAAGACAAAGTTCTGAATTTCAGAGAAATAATGGTATTTTTTTTCATTGGTTTATATATGAGCAATAAACTTCATGTTTGATTTTCTTGATTACAGTTTTAGTTTTTGTCCTATTGAGCTCAGAGTTACTAACACATGAGCTCATTCAGACATGCAAATGAAAAATGTGCCAGCTTCCTTTTTAAATCTCTAGTTCTTGATTTTGGTGTAGTGAAGGTGTCACTGTTTGTTACGAGGTTTAAATGTGTCTGTACTAATCAACACAGATATTTTAACTTGATCTAAGTTTGTCCAGGTGTATAAAAATCAAACCAAACTAAAGCATCCCTTTGCACACTACTGAATCTGTTATGATAAAAAAATAAAAAAATAAAATTGTTGAGGAAACCAAATAATTTTCCAAAAACAGTGAGACTTTGAATGATCAGATGATTTTTTTTTCTAACCCTCTTCCTCTGGAAAAACGAGTCAATCTCTGACTATCAGCAGGACGCTGGATCTGGTCTCTTTGAAGTTACCTGTCCTCTGTTCACCTTATTGCGGCGGGCCGACTTTTACGTCGCTGAAATAAGGGAATAATAGTTTGATGAGATTTATGCACCCCTGTTCTCACCACCCAGACTCTGATTTAAAGGGTAGAGAGAGACACATCGACATGTGTCGACTATGTAGCAGGGCTGTGACAGTGGTGGAGGTTATTAGGCTGGGGCTTGCACTCTGTGCAAGATAATATCCACATTGAACTCATTGCAGGGGCAATGTAGCGTGTAATGTGCAGTAAGTAGGACTGGCATGCACTGCTAGGCCCCGGCCACTTTGAGAGCCCCCCTACTTAATTCAAACCCGCAGATAAGCAGCTGGGTTTCAATTTGAGGCGTTTAACACTTGGCAAGTGTCTCCCGCTCTCTGTGGTCACTGCTTGAAGATGTGGAGCCTGATTGTCCACAAACTTTAAACTTATCTAAAGACACTTTTCAGACTTCTGAGTGTGACATAAAAACCTTAAAGGTGACCTTTTGTGCTTCCTTGAAAAGGTTAGGGCTATACAAAACATGTTCATTAGACTTTTATTGCGCAAAAATCATCCTTAGATGATGCGATTTTAGTCTGGTCAGTTTTGCCTATCATGAGCTTCTTTCAAAATGAGCTGATTTAGGGCCTCTTATCATTTTAAATCTAAATAAACTACTGCTGGCCAGGCTCCCCTAGTCAATGTTTATACTTGTATGTGAAAATGGCTACATAAAGATACAGTTATACAACTTTGAAAAGCACTAATATATCCTCCTGCGCAACCAGCAAGAATGCAGCAAGGTGTTTCTTAATGATAAGTCAACAACAAACACTTTTCCTACAGCCATTGTACAGTGCATACACTGGTAAAACCAGCTGGCCAAATATACTACAGCTCTGCTGAAGTTGCTAAGTAACAGTGTCGTTCCCGTCTAATGTGACTTAATAATGGGGAGGTTTTTGAAACAGCATATTTTCCAGACACCAAAAAACATAACATTTTGCCAAAAAATAGCTGGGTGTTTCTTTTTTAAGCATTTGGGATGTTTTTAGTAGTTGAAACCTTATTGCGAGTACAAAATACAAATTTTCCATCAGAAGTCCCCTTTAAAATCTTTCTTTGCTATTTTTGCATATAGTACGTTAAAAATGTTATTTTCCCTTGTGGCTTTCTCAGGATTCAGGTGACTCGAGTGATGACCTACCGTGATCTGGACAATGATCTGAAACATTTCTCTACGTTCCAAACCTTAGTAAGTCAAGGACGTTTGTTTTTATGTATCTTTACCCCGCATACCCTTCTCTTCAAGGTGGTCTTCTCAGTGTTGTATCACCCCAGTTTGTGCAAGCTAAGGGGGTTTTTACTGCAATCTCTCTTCAGGAAGGAGAGATCGACTTGAAGCTGCTCTCCAAGGTTTTAGCACCAGAGCAAGAGTTCAAAGAGGTGAGTGAGATTTTAGTAAATATAGCCTGTGAGCTTCCCCTGAAGGCCTGTCCAGCTGTTTGTAGAGCACCTGGGGAGGTTGCCACTCTTGTCTCCCAGGTAATCAAGATTTATGATGTGTACATTAATACCCTGCGCTCTCCTTTCCCCTTTCTCCATACTTTGCTCCCCCCGATCCCTCCGCTCTCTTTCTTGGCTTGTCCGGCTCTCTGAATCTCTCTGTTCTCGTCGACTTTCGCTCGGCAGGAGTATGTGATCTGGAACTGGGATCATCTGTTTGCAGAGGTGTCCTCAGAGCTCAGGATGGAACAGGATCAAGGAGAGAGTCAGGAGTCGGAAGACGAGGGACAGTGACTTCATTTATCTCTAGTTTTTAGTAAGAATTTATTTTTATAGCTTTATGTGCAGTATTTCTTGATGTCTCAAAACCTTTTCAAAAGTTCTCTGTTTCTGTGGCCAATTTCTGTTATTTGATCTGTTGAGTCTCTTGTTTTTATATTTATTTTGAGTTGAACAGCCCAAAGGCCACATTTGAAAGAAGTGGTTTCAGATAAAAATGTCCTCTCTGTACTGGCAGCATTATCAGGATCTACTTACAAGTCCAAGGTTGATAATCAGCTAAGCTGAAATCCAGTTGATTGTGTTCAAATTAACATTCCTCATTAAAGCCTACAACCTTATTGTTATTGACTGCCATTGACTTTATCTTGCAGCTCTTCGATAGGAGCAACCCCTTCTTCACTATTATCTCAAATGCATGGAGCAGAGTTCCTATTGACACCTAGCGGATTAGCATACATTTTACTTTTACTGAATTAAAAGGCATGGATGGAAGTCTGACTCAAGCCGGCTGCAACTTCATAAAGTGATGAGAAAATTAATCTTTTTTCATGACGTGTGGACTAAAAATAAAAGTCGTGTTTTTTTGCTTTTCATTTTAAGCGTCCGGTTGCTAATAAAAATAAGAAACCCTATTTCTTATTCAACTTCTTTCTTTTTTCCTTTTTGTATTGAGAAAAATAACACAAATATGATTAATTACAACGGGTTTCCCACCTCATCGTTCACTTAGAACAGTTAGACCCAGCAATGATCAAGTCCTTTAGAAACAAAGTAAAAACAGAAGCAAGAATCTCAAGAAGTTAAAGCGATTTTATAAAACAAACACAACAGTTTGATCAGAAGAATATGTGGAATGATGTCTACCTCAACAAGCTGTGCTAAATCAGCATTCAGTTTTGCCTTTGGTTCATGTGTGTGAATATAGATGCGGGCCTCCAAAGTGCAGCCAGGTCCATTAGGGCAACAGCTGTAACATTTACAGATTGTGATTAGGTTTATTTCTGAGGCAGAGATCCGTCTCTTGACATTCAGCGAGGCTCAGGAAAGTCCTCAAGGACACACAGTGTATGCAGCTAACGGCTCAATCTCTGCCCATCACAAACAGATCCAGATTTTTTTTCATTTGGTGAGCCTTGAATCAACTTCATCAACTCCGATGCCTGAGGATGAAGCTATCACGCAGGACATTTGTGCTCAGAATGTTTCCGTGGGTCTCGGTATCTGGACTCAATGCTTCTATGCTTCTCTGTCAGACAAATGCATCCTTTTTCTTTTTTTTGTATAAACCGCCTCCACAATTGGCATGTTTTGCCAGACTTAATGAATTCTGCCCATATGCCCAGAGCAGCTGCTATGTTGCCCCTTCCTCCTGCCCCCGCTGAGCTGCGAAGTGCCCATCCATGTAGAGACAACCTCTAGCTGTCTCTCTGGAGAAGGCTAAGCCTACCACTCCTCTCCTGGCAGCCAGCCGGTGCTGTCTGAGATGGACTGCGGACGGGCCGAGGACTCAGATTAGGGCCCGGCGATCACGGGTTGCGGCCCTCTTCAAATGACTGGGCCAGGCGTCGGTGGATCAGAGAGAGGATTAGAGCGAGAAAGAGATCCAGAGACGCTGTTTGCCATGTGCCCGCATCCAGATTTCTCAAAGTGACCTCTCTGCTGCCTCGTCCTGCTGCTATCCTCTCCTCCTTTATTCTCCGCATGTCTCTCAGTGTCTACAGTACATCCTGATGCTGCAGCGAGGCAGAAAATGACCTCTCACTGTCGGCGTGCAGTAGATTCAATCACATCAGCAACAACATAAGCATTTCTAGTAGTGAGGAGGACCGTTGTGTCCTGAGGAAGCTTTGTGGTCGTGGTGGAAGGTGCCTTTTTGAAATTGGAGGTGTGGTGACTCTGACATAAGCAGAGTCAGATTTTATTCCGTTTTGCATGTATCAAGGGATACTAAATGAGCCTTAGTCGGGTTTACACTGCAAAACCGCAAGTATTTTTGGTCTAATTTCTAGTGCAAATATATTCTTGAAATAAGACAAATGTAACTTTTCAGCAAGATAAAGCAGCTTGTTTTAAGTAAATTCCTCATTATTGAAAAAATAAATGCTGGTGCCACTGACAGATTATTTCACATAAAACATTTTGCCATGTTATTAGTGGAATTAGTATTTTTTTTAATATTAATATTAAGAATTATTGCCTTAAAACAAGTTCCTATGTCTTATAAAAATTGCTTGTAAGTTAGCTTTATAATTCTTTTAAGTGTATTAGGATTTTTGTTCCAGAAACAAGACCAAAATTTACTTGTGTTTTTGTATTTTTAAAAATTAAATTAAGCACAAAGTGTCTTGCAAATGTTTTCACACCCCTTGAGCTTTTTCACATTTTTTGGGTTTTATATTTTAATATATAATCAGATCCAGTGTGTAATTTAATCTCAGTACAAATCTGTTTATTCTATTAAGGCTTCAGAGGTTTGTTAGGGAAAACCAGTGAATAAAAAGAGAATGTTGTGGAGAAGGCTAAAATAAGCTCAGGTTATAAAATGTCTACAGCCCTGTTTAGGCCAACATCTGGAAACAAAAAGTATAAACTACTCAACATTTTCCCTTTTACTCCAACTTTGTTCTCTCCACGCAAGTTAGAATGGCCTAGTCAAAGTTCACACTTGCAAGGGACTGTTTCTGCATGCCATTTCTGAATTCGTTTATGAAATCCAACTCAAACTTTCAGATCCGTACAAAATCCTATACTTGGTGGCAAAGAAACCTGACTTAGGCAAGTAATGGAATGTTAATAAAAGTATAGTGAAGAATTCATTTGTGTAATTTTTGTCCTGCTCCTTTGACAGGCATTTCCTAAAGTATTTGGAAACTTTGTACTAATTGGAAGCGTAGAGTACAGATAATATGCCTCCAACTCTACTTAATATGTTGTGGTGCTGACAGAGGTTTATAAATCTTATCTATTCTCAATATCTCCCTACCACATGGCCCAAAAGCAATATGCCGAGGTGTAATTAAAGAAAATGGGGAGATGTGAAGATAGCCGGGGCCCTCTCAGATACAGAGTGAGGGGTGAGGACAGACACGCTAAAGCTCAGCGAATATTTGGCCCTGTTCATTTCAGCAGGGGCCACGCGCCTGCCACGGGTTCGCTGTCAGTGACCTGGCCACGAACCAGCCCATGAGAAGATGAAACATGGCTGAAAAAGACAAAAAAAAAAGGCAGACGATGAGGCCAGAACAAAACCATATTACACTCATTAGGTTAAAACACAAACATTTGCAAGGTCAATTTGAATTCTGATGCTGGAATGAATCCATGCAAATGCAGCCATATTTAAATAGAGCCTCTTTGAATCAAACCTCAAAAAGCTGCTGCAGCATTGATTTGCAGCGAAAAGTTCAAGTTTAAAGGAGAAGTCCTCGACACACAACTGAGGGAGTCAGATCAATATCATTTTTTGATCAAAAGGGGGTTTGCCTTTGAAACGCCTAGATTAAACAGATGTTTTATTTCTCATTAGTTATACTGCACCTTTAACCCCCCACAGGGGGTTTTATGGCAGAGAAGGGGGAATTAACTCCACAAAAAAGACAATAAAGTGTTTTTTTTCTCCCCCCTGAAAGCCCAAAGTTTGGCTTACAATCTGAGTTATTTTTCCTCTTCTCTTCTTTAGTTAATATTCTACTGCTCCAATTCCATTTTTTTTTTTTTTACAGATTACCCCAGGTGGGCTTTGACATGAAATGGCTAAAATGATGGCAGCTTAGAAGGCCCCCAGGCGGTTTACGGCTGACGTTTTGTCAAAGAACCTAAAGAGTAAAAGCCATAGTAACAAAGCGTTGCACCTTTGTTACATTATTTCTCAACTATGGAAAAAAGACAGTCACGTGTATTTGAGTCAGTGCTGAAGCCATGATTATTTACTTTAGAAGACAGTTCAAGAGTAATACATTACCTGAAGATAGACACAAATATAAAAAAATAAACTAGAATACAAAAATATTACAGATAATAAATAAAATAAGAAGGCTAATTATTGCAAAGGCAGATTATAAGTAGGACCAAGTTATTTTTGACCGAACAGATTTGCTCACTTTCTAGAGCCACTGAAAGAAGCTCTACATTTACTAAAGGTGTTCTGAAATATATTCAATTAATTTGTATTACTTGTTAAATCTCACTCAGAACTCAAAAAATTTAAACGGTTGCACAGTCCTTATCTGCTCTGACTTTACAAAACAAGATGCACATCAAGAGAGCATCAGAGTCATGAGATATAGCAAAAATAAGACCATACTTGTAAAATGGAATAAGCCAAGACAATAATTTTTGTAATTTCAAAAAAGTAAATATGCTCCAGTCTTACATTCATACATTTTTAACATTGTAGTATATACTTAATCACTAGCATCTTCCATAGATGTTTTATTAATAGATTAATGTCTAAGAACTTTTGTGGCAGCAGCTCCCTTGTGGCTTTTTTATTTTTTATTTTTATTTTTGGGGTCTAGTAGCCTTTATTTGATAGTTAATTGACAGGAAGGTGGGTAATTAGAGAGGGGCTAAGACATCCAACAAGGGTCGCCAAGGTCGGGAATCAAGCCTGCAATGGCTGCATCTAGGACTAAGGCCTCCATGTGTGGGTTGTGCTTAACCCCTGCACCACCACAGCACAACCCCCTCCTGGCTTTTACTCCTCACATCTACTCCATTGTTAAAAAAGGGGGCAACTGATACTCAAAAATGCCTGCAGCAACATTTTAATATTACCTGTTACATGTATGCAGACGTTCTGTCTGCACTAAAGAAGATTCTCACTTCAGCCTGTCAGATGCATAAAATTGGAAATGAAACTGACCTCATAACCTATTTTCTGGATATTTTAGCTTATCTTCCCACCATCTGTTAATCCTTAAATTGGAAAAAAAAATAGTGAGATATCGACACAGCAGTATAAGTTATTTACACCAATCTGATGCAGGAAAACACAGTGAATTCCACACCTTTGATCCCAATGTGCACTGCAAAAACTTGGAGACCATTTGAAGCATCACAAACTTCAACAACATGACAGGACTTGTTGAACCACAAAAGGTGCTTACTTTCCTGCATAACCCACACTTTTCAATACACCTGGCTGCATACATAGTAGAATAGTAACAGTGAGATCTGAATCGATAAGTATCACTCTCCCTTTTTCCTTTGTATGTTTTTAGTGCGGCGTTGTGTTGGAAGGTGAGGGGGTTTGAACATGAAATACAACCAGGCTCTACATTTGTCATGTATTTTATTATTTCCCTTCTTCACCTCTCTGTCTTGTAGGCAAGGTCCTTCATTTTTCACATGACTGGTTTTCTTATCATTGTGGGCGCTCTCTTCTGGCCTATGAGTGACTTAAAGGCAATAAAACACACAACATTCTGTAAAACATGGGTGCCTCTCTACTCCAGAGGCTTTGCAGTGCCTCTGTGGGAAATTATGATAATAATTCAGAGGCGGTTGGGGTAACCAGGTCCCTGTGGGGGCTGGAGGAGTTGGGGTGCATCTGAAAGTGTCCACGAAGGTCCTCTGTCCAGGGACAGGTCAAGGTGGCCTGTTGGGCTTTCGCGAAACCTCGATCATAAACTCTTTCCATCACGCAGGATGCTGCTTGCAGCCAGGTACACACCAGAACCTCTTTGTCTTGTAGCTGCTGGCGATAAAATAGTGGCTGATGGGAAAGTGGTTGTGTTGCCCCCCCCCGGCAGTGGCGGGGTCAGCTGAGAAGCTTATCATGGCCAGCAGAGGAAAACGCCTGAGTCAACACAACTCAGTAGTTTGCCCTCAGAGGGTCAAGTCTGCTGTGAACTTGGTACTTTGTAATTTTGTTCCTTGAGAAGGGAAGGCAGAAGGCGGTGGAAGAAGCATTTTATTACCCCCCCTCTTATTGTTGAACTGTGTCTGCTTGTGGTTTTTTTTCGTCTCTGGGCGTGTTGTGGGGCAGAGGGAGGGGTGCTGGATGCAGTCCCTCAACACCTCTGCAGTGTGTGAATGAGAAGGAGTCAGGACAGGAAGAGAGTGCGGGCTCCACCGCCGAGGTGCTGACAGAGAGGATACAGGGGCTGAGGCTGCACCTGTTCCGGCCCAGTACGCTCCCAGCAGGGCCTCGTCAGGGTCTCGGCCGTCTGCTGGCATCTGTGATGGGAGCCCGGGCCAGGCCCACCTCCAGTGTTTGCTCCACCTCTTCTTAGTTTGTAGATGAGAGACAGGAGCTGCTGGAGGCTCCATCTGCTGAGGGCTCGACACGGTCTCCATGGCCCGCCTGGGGAAAGGGGTTGCTGGGCATCGCCGACTCTGCCGCGGGGGTCTCACAGTGGTAGAGTACAGCACATCAAACGTCACATGCCAGCTGGCCAGGCATTCTCGCCTGTAAACACGGACTAATGACCACCCAACACAAATGCCAAACTCTTATCTCTTGTTAGAGCAGAGGAGAAGGACACAGAATAGGTGAAAAAGCTTACTTCAAGCAGCATGCAGTTCTCAGATTATCGTTGGGCTTTTCTGAAATGACTCAAATTGTGGCTGAAGGTTCACTGCAAACAAACTGTACTTCTCAGATTTCTGTCTTGAGGATCTGCTCAGCACTTGAATGGCTTAATACTCACTTGGTGACATTGTCATGTAGAGTTGGTCCAGTAGAGCATTGATCAGAGAAGCAGCAGGAGGTCCATGGTGTCTCTGGAGAAGCTGCAGAGACCCAGAGCTCAGGTGGGGGAATCGTCAACAGACAAGATCATCATCACTATAAATCTGGCCTCTCTGGAACAGTAGTAACAGCCAGACACAGTGGAGCTAAATACAAATGCATGCCACACTTTACAGATATTTTTTGCAAGCAAACTTTAAAAGCAGCATGTATCCTTCACTTTCACCTGACAGTGTTTTGCTACTTTGTGTTGATTCAGCACATAAAATCCCACTGAAACACATCACAGTTTGCAGCTATGACCAAATGTGAACGGATTGAAGGGGTGTGAATACTTTTGCAAGGCACTGTCCTCCCATCGGGCATGCAAACCTTTTACTGACATGCAACCACTTCAGTTTTTTAGACAGGTTTGTTATCCCTGGTTTGAAGGACTTTATGTTTCAATGCTCTTTGGTCCATGACATGGGAGTGTCTCACTCGTTTGCTAAAAAAAAGCCCTAATTTTATTGTTTACTTTTTTACATCCTTCGGTCTGATACTTTTTTTTATTAGTTTTAGGCTGTTTCTGCCCTTATGTGTCTAACACACACAACCATTTACTGAAAATATTTATGCAGTATATAAGTATGTCACATTGAGTTTTGTTAGCCAGTTATTTAGGGAGGTCCCTCTGCTGCACTGGGCCAGTGGCAGTCTGGGCCCCAATGGTCCTCTGGGCTGACTTTGCTTCATCTACAAACTTGCAATAAATATGTGGCCATCATTTATTTTAATTCACTCCTTTCTTGCTCAGATGGAATGGATTCTTAACCTTGTAGGACAAGGACACCCGCATGCTGCCTGCCTAGCCTTAGCTGCTAAATTATTCTTCATTCTTCAGAGGGAATGGGGAGGGAAAAAAAGGAGTACGGCGTTGCTCAAACTGTCAGCTCCAATGAAAAGCACGCCTGAAAACGTTGTCACTGAACCCCTGGAAGAGGAAAAGAAGGGGAGTGGGCAGTGAAAGACAGAGTGGAGGAAGTAGTGGGGATAGAAAAAAATGGCGGAGGTGACGGGGGGGAGTCAGTAGCCTCCAGAGTGATTTATTTGCCAAATCAGGACACAATGAGTCGATTATGAGTCCTCTAATAAGAGAGAGTGTTTGGGGACCCACTAATTGGGCATGATTGAGTTGCAGTCTGGGAGCCGGGCGAAAAGGGAACCTGGTCGGCGGCTGTCATGCAATCATCAGCTAATCAGAGCTTTGAAATTAAAACTCCGTGTTTAGGGTAGAGGACAGGATAATAGCAGGGACCTGCCTGAATAGACTGTCGCAGAGTGTGTGCATGTTTCAGAGTGTTTACATGTGTGTCTCTGTGAGTAAGAGTGTGTGCGCACTCAGAAGGTGGGAAGGTTGATGTGCGTTTGGGGTCTTTAAAGTCTGACTGTGGTCTATGATGGCCTTGATGAGGAGCTGTAATCAGCAGAGCTCTTGTGCTAATACTCGTGTGTGTGCTGAACTTTGTAATGCTGAGTGTCAGACTTATGTACCACATGCATTTTTATTTTCCTTGAAGGAGCAGCCAGATGCGTCAGACTAGTTTATGTACATATCATACAGCTGCCTTAGATTATAAACTATATAAGGCATTCACCTCTCTGCAAAAAGTGAGATGTTCCTTTTCACCATCACCACATGCATGTTCAAGATCATGGATTGCTGAAAAATCACCTCCTTAATGCATACCTTCATAATAAAAGAAATCTTACATTATTATAACCAGGATTAAATTGGAAAGCATGTTGTTGAATTTGAGTCTATATACTATGAAAACTATAAAATTGATGTGGCCGGATTTTGGGTATGAATTGGACCCGTTTGGGCTGTAACATGCTGTCAATAACATGCAGTGTAAATTAGCATTATACAAATATACAATAATTCAATTAAATATATTACAATATTGTACATTATTGTAATAATAATAATAATAATAATAATAATAATAATAATAATAATAATAATAATAATAATAATAATAATAATAATAATAAATCTCAGAGTGCTAATGGGTATTTTAGGTTGTTAAGCTATATGTTCTGATCAAACCTGCAGGACATGAACAGCATTACCTGTTGTGTTCAGGTGTGCTCACTAGGGGGCAGTGTTTAGCCGCAGTGCGTCGAGCTCACAGCGCGCGCGCTAATTGATGCCGGGTGCTTCCGCTGTCACTGTGCGGGTGGAAGTAAACATGCAAATCAGAAAAAGGAATTATAAAACATTCATCTGATTTTAGAGGCGAGATTAAATGTAACTCTGATTAAAGGGTTGGACATTTAAGGTTAAAACTGTTTAATTTGTTTTATTTATCTTTTTTCTTTTAGACGTAATTAGAACATTAACTAAGTAGCACCAAAACTAGACTGCTAAAAAGAGAGAGAGGGAGAAAAAAAATATTTATATGAAACAGTGCTATCTTTAGTTTCACAATTAATGATGTTCAACTTCAGTAAATGTGATGTTTCAAAATTAATATGATCCTTAAATTATGCATAAAAAACATGTTATGTGAGCATCTGATATTTGTTATATTGGCAATTTAATCAGTGTTTTGTTGGAGTTGTTTTTATTATATTTATCACTTCTAAGGACACAAACTACAGATCACTAAATACACAGACTGAAACTGACACAATTTAAATGTACATCTTTTTATTTAATTTAGAAGTGTGAATTATATGGTAGATACATTAAAATTAAATATAAATGTCTTGTTCTGACTGCATTTGATGTTATTTGTACTCTCTTCTTATCTAACAATAGTCTATGCAGAGCCGTTTATTGCCACAGAGTACAGACCCATTCAGTAAATTAGAATATTTTTGAAAAGTCCATTTATTTTAGGAAGTACATGACTAAGTGAAACACATTATATAAACTAATTACACACTGATGGAAATGTGAAAACCTTTATTTCTGTTATCTGAAGATCTTCATATAAAAATGAGTGAAAACACATTTGAAATATGTCAGATTAATTAAAAAAAGCTATTTATAAAAACAGAAATGTGGACTTAGTGAAAAGTATGTTTAATACTTGCTTAAAGGTTGTTATTTTTAAAATGTACTTTATTCTGACAAATGACTAATCAGTATTCTAATTTACTGAACATGACTGTATCTGGTTGTTAAATACCAATCCCTGTTAGCTGGACTATATAACACAGCCCCTTTAGTCCTTTTCTGTCTTTGCTATTTTGATCTACAAATATTTCAACAAACAAATCAGTAAACAATATTTTTTAATCCTCCCAAGGCCTTGTCTAATTGTAAAAGCACCTTACGTCTGAGGAGGGCCTCACTATGAAAACCTGAAGTGGGTTTAGGCATAAATGGGATTAATTCCCGAAGAATGTCCTTTGCTCTTCCTCCCATAATTTCATTTGCTGGGTCCACAGGATGAATAGCCAAGCAGGCAGCGATGTGAAACTGCAGGACAGGCCTTGCGGGGCCTGTGCTGCCACGCTGCAGCCTTCAGGTTATGTTTCCTTGATAATGTCACAGCTGCAGGAACGACGCCGCCCACCATACAGGACACAGGAAATCCAATTATCCCCCTTCTAATGTGTGGGAATTTTTTTTTTTACGTTCTCATTTCTTAGACTTTTGGATTCAGTTGTGCCTCAGGGTAAACCTACCTGAGAGAAATACCTGGAACTGTTATTTATTAATTTATTTATTTACAAGGAAAAAAAATACTCAGCAGCTCTCAGAATGAAATCAATAAGTCTGTCAACTTTTAGTGAAAGCCTCAATTACAAGGTAAGATTGAAAATGAATATCTTTATTAGGAAATAAGCTTTTTTTTTGGCGGATTGCTTATTTTGCTCTATATATCAGGTTCACTATCTGTACAACCAGATTTTGTCCAGGAGTAGGAGAGGTTGCACACATGGGGGGGTTGAGGTGTACCTCAACCCCCTTTTTTTGTATTTGATTTAATTAAAAGGAAGAAGGAGCATCAATTTTGTGGAGCAGAGATGACGGTACACAAATTGAAAGTAAGCATCTCAGTGGACCACAGAGGGGGCTGGTACATCATTAACATGGGAGACAATTCTGCGCACAATGTAACAAGATTAGAAACATTATTATCATCCCTGGACATAAATGCAGCTGCAGGAAGATGGAAACAATTCAAAGAAGATGAGAGGAGCTTTAAAATGTGGAAGCAGAACAGGATTCTTAAAATATGTGTCGCTTTTCACAATGGGAGATATTTTCTCGCGTGCTGCCCCATAAGGCATGACGATTACGCATCGCAGAGGTGATTATACTGTAAATCTAATTCAATCTTCAGTTTTGAGCAGATCCCCAGGAATGTGAATGGCCCGTTCGAGGAGCTTTATTAATGAGCGGCACAGACAGATGAGGCCTCCCCATGCCAAGCAGGTTTCCTCAATTGGATTAGCAAAACTGAGATTGGGATGGATAGCTGTCAATGTGCCAAGTACCCATTAGCTCGGCCTGCATGCCAAGATGAAACCCAGGATCCCCCTCAGTGATCTCAGACTGGACATCTGAAGGAGTAGCTGCTTCAAACAAATATTTATGTTATAACATCACTTCCCATGCATGAATTAGGATAACCTCAGTTGCACCTTTTTTTCTAGATGTTTCAATGAATTTCATTTTTTTAAAACATGCACTATGTATAGCCTTTCTCAGGTGGTCAACGTGTATTTTGAAGTGGAAACTACAAAATAAAGGAGGAACACTTCACAGTTTTCTACTATTATTAAGCTTAAGAAGAATAGTTCTTCCTGACTTCTGTGCTTCTTCACTATTCATCCTCTTGTCTCACCCCCCCACCAAATTCAGCTGCCAGGTATCTGATATTTGTATTTTTTTCAGGTATTAATTCCTCATTTCCTGCTGCACCCTCAGTGTTCCCGTCACTAACCAGGCAGCATTTACATATGAAGCCCATATAGGAGGGAATCAGGCTAAAAAAATCGTCTGAAAATGAGATTATTTATAGATTAGATAATGGCTTCATGTCAGTGGAGTTATTGACTGGCATTTTTTTCACAATATTTTGTTGTACTATTGTGATAAAAATACAAACGATGACATAAACTATTTATTACTTGTGTAACGTTTTCTATCAATAATCTCCACACAGCAACTGGATTGAATCATGTTTTTGAATTTACTGACATTTCTTGATGCTCTTGTGAACTAAGTGGAGAAAATAATAAACATTTACAACAATATTGTCAGTTTTTTTAACATCATTAATTGAAATTTATCAAGATGATAAATCAAATTTCTTTTCCTGATTATAAATTTTCACAATAAATGATGAACAGCGTGAAAAGTACCAACCTGTAGCTACAAATATGTTTTCCCTAAGCTGATTTCAGTGGCACTGTGGCAGTTTAGAGAATGAATGACACGCTGGACTCTGGTAATTAAGAGCTTAATATACCATTAATCCTTGTGCACATACAACCTTTAAATAGCTGTCCACTAGAGTAATGGACAGTTATTTAAAATAGCATGTATTTGTGTTTAAAATGCCTGAGAATCATTCTCTGTGCATGTCTGTGGACACCAGGGGACCTTCTCCAACCAACCACACAAATGGGCATCACTGCAAGGATCTATCAATCATCCAGCATGTTGCAGCCCAGGAGCTGCTGGCATCAGAGTAGAGATTCCCACTCATACTGATCCATATAAAAGGCTGTGTGATGTATTAGGGCAGATGAGTGGGGGCCGGCTCTGACACATGACTGACATCTCATTTGACAGCCCCAGGAAAGTGTGCAGGGAAGTTTCAATCTAATCTAATGCTGCTGAAGGAATGAAGTAGTGGTGTGAGATTATGTTTTCATGTTACATCCCCTCCAGGACAACACCAGCCTCGGTAGGAAGAATGTGGATGCGCCGCATCACATTCGAGGAGGTGCTTCCGGTGCATATGGAGCCACGGTTGACTCTTAAGTCCAGACCTCCTGACCAGCTATCCCATCCGTCCGTGTCTGGTTTAAGAAGAAAAAAATAGACAAACAAGAAACTGAAACCTTGCTCAAACCTAAATCTGTGGGTAAACAAAAACATTTTTGTCATGCATTATCAATCAGCTGTCTCGTGGGGCTTTCCACACAGGTAATCTCTGTCATTCAATCGCTCCACCGCAGGAGCTGGCTTCTCTGGAAACTGGATAGCCACAAAACAGACATTAATATTAAGTGCAGTGGAGATCAGCTTCTCTTAAGCTTGCTTTGTGTTCTCCTTTTATTTTCATAACATCACAATATCTCCATCTTCAAATCAATATGTCTTACTCTGTAGGTTAACACTGTTCAAAGGTAAAAATGGTTATTTTTTTAGTAATCAACACAATTTCTATTGAAAGTAAATCAAGTAAAGTCGATTTAGTGCCACAGAGGTCAAGGATGATTTTCTAATTACTCCAGAAGTGTGAAATTATTTTACCACAGACCTCCCAACCTCTGACAATGATTAGTCATAAAGGGCTAATTAGCCTTTTTACAGATGGTTACAAAAAGACACTCAGACATCTATGTATTTCCAGCACAACGGCTTTGCAGCTTTCAGAAGTTTCTCAAAAGTTTTGACAGACCCTTCTGCCTACTTTTAATTGCAGTCCAGCTTTTATTCATAGACCGAGGTCAGCAGGTGGCCTGCAAGCATTGAGTGTCAGCTGCTGTTTTTCCATTGAATCAGTCTATACTCGGGTGTTTAGCCCTTTGACAGGCCTACTGCTGTCCTCCCAGCAGCCCAGTGACCACAGAACCTGATCTCCGACAATCAAGCAGCTGTGCCTGCCCGCTCTAAACGTGCTGTTCTCAAACATGTCACACACACTTTACCACTGCTAGCCTGCCTCCGCTTTCCTCCTTACTCCCTCTGCACAAACCTTCCCCTTCTAATTCCACGGCAGTCCCGCAAATGTTCGCATTGTCTGAGTGATCATTAAAATTTATGGCGAGCTGACTTCATCCAGCTTGCAAGGCCTCATCGGCATAAGTCATAATTATGTGATGACACTGTGAGACGGTACGTCCACGCTGGCCGCCTCATCCGGGCCGCTTAAATGATGTAATTAGCCCACCTAAGAGGTGAGCACTTCAGAATGGAGAAGTTATTAAATGTTTGGATGAACCTGAGCTCCATTTCCCTAACTATCGCTTTCTTCCTCTTGCGCTCGCCCGCTCCCTCCCTCTCTCCTTCCTCCCATTAGCCCATTAGCAGTTATGTGATACTATATGCTGATGGGGCAGTGGACAGAGAAGTGGGTAAATTAAACCTGTCCACTGGTTGTGTTATGGGCTCCTCTTCTAAGGTGCCGCTGAAGGACACTGCATGATGTGAACGCATTAGTGAGGGACAGCAAGGACTTGATGTTAGAGTAATGTGAGCTCACCTGGGTTTGTACTTTTATAAGTTTGATCAGTGTGGTCTAAAATTTTTAATATCGGTCCTAATTTCCTGGTATTTTGTTTCCAAACTTTGAACTAATTTTTTTGCTAGGTTGTGAAAATGCACGGCGCTTTAACCTTGTTATATTTTATCATGTTACAAACCCTTTATGTATGTTATTGGAATTTTATATGACGGATCAACACAAAGTTGTGGATTGTTGTGAAGTAGGCAGAAAATGATGCAAAGAAAAATCTGAAACTAGTGAAGTTCTCGCTTTGTTGTGATGATTCTTACTCTTTGTGCTCAAATGATAATTTCTTGTTCTCTGCACAGAACTGGTGAAAAAGTACCTTTGTTTACTCAACTTCACTTACATGTCACTTGTAAATACATATTTATACCCTGTATAGCATTTCTGGATAGATGCAAACTACATTTTGTTGCTCTGTACTTGTGACGGTGCAATGACAATAAAGTTGAATTCTATTCTATTCTATTCTATTCTATTCTATTCTATTCTATTCTATTCTATTCTATTCTATGTTCTGCAAAAAGACTGGAAATTAACTGAACTTATTTTATTGAGCACTTTTAAGTCCAGTTTGAGATCACTAGAGATGAATTATTTAAATTACAAATGGTCTTAAAAACTATTTGTATGGCATTTTAATTGTGTAACTGCTTGTAGCTATTATATGACCTTTGCTGCTTCTTTACCAAGACTCCCTTGAATAACGACATTTTTAATCTCATTTGGACTTTCATGATTAAATACAGGTAAAATAATAATGATATAAAAAAACGTTGGTACCAATGAGATACAGACAGATGATATACAAAGTCTGCTTTTGTTTCATTTGATCTCATTTTAAATCCAGCTGTTATCTAAAGGTCTCATAGTTTTGGGAGAGAACAGCATCAAGAAAACCAAGAAACATGGCAGATACATCAAAGTGTTAGAAATATCCAAGTCATGACCGTCTCATAAGAGCATTAATGATCTCAGCACCTACTGAGATCATTAAACAGAAAACTCTGGAGGAGCTGCATGTGTCCTCAACTCGGGTAGGAGAATCTGCTGAAAGGAGAATGTTTGTCGTGCCAAAAGAACACAAACATTTTTAAAAACTATATATCCTTTACCCTACAAACCATAATTATGAACTGTTTTAATTTGGTCTGTCACATAAAATTGCACTCAAATTCAGTGTAGTTGTTAACTTTATCCACTTTTGTTTCACAATACAACCTCTTAGAGCGTGAATAACTTTGCAAGGCACTGAAATTTATGTCCTGTGTTTCACTGTTCCCACCCCACTGCACTATGGAAAGTGTCTATCCTGCACAAGTAGCATTGGCTGGACAGACAAACGTGTCAAATTTAACCCATCAGATTGCCCAATTTGCCCCCAGTTAAGCTGTAATGGAATGCAGTGCGCTGAGGTTGACAGCGGGCCGACCACGGGGCCCTCGAGCCTCACTGTGTGCGCCGCTGTGTGCGGGTGTGTGTGTCGTGCTCCACCAGAGGGTGTCACCAAGCGTAACTGCGTGTTATTCACACTGACGAGTTCCACTGTTCACTGTCACCTCTCATTGTGAGGGGAAATAAGCCTGTGGAAAAAGCTGCAGGCGGGGGAGGGTGGCCCACGGAGGAGAGCCCCCCCTCCAACCCCCCATTTACAGTTGCAGCTAGAACATTGGTTCCTCTTTCAGACACAATCCAGGCTGGATATTCTGACATACAAAGGCAGATTTGACAGAGTTAATATTCAGATTCTGCACAGGGCTGGTTACACATTTTCTCCAGAGCATAGTAGAAGTTTAAGCAGCCTGTGTGTCCTCTTGCGGGGAGAGGGGGTGGGGGTGTGATGGTGTTTGTTTTGCTGTGAAGACACAAGCAGCAGGACTCAGTAGAGTCCAGGTTGACCCAGTGGGCCCGCTGAGAGTGACACTTCCTCTCCATGTCTCGTCCTGCCGAGAGCCCTGACAGCAGGGACCTGGTGCCGAGCCGCATCCGCCGTTCATCATCACCAGAACCAAGCAGCCACCCGCAGCGGGGAGGGGAGAGGGAGCGGGAGGGTGGGCTCGATTATCTGTGTCACCCGGTTTCTGTTCCCCCCCCCCGCTCTTCCCTCCTCCTGCTCCGTCTTTGGTCTGTCTCCAGCGAGACCAAGAAGCCAGTCTCTCTCAACTCCCTGATTGTTTTTGTTCCTGTGAGCAGACAAATAGAGTTTGGCCTCATACAAAGGAAAATACCCGAGCTCATCTGATCTTACTGCCCTAAGGAGTGGCCTGGCCTGAAGGGCTGGTGATTGGAAAATTACAGTGGTGCTCCAGCCATATTGTCAGATAGTCCTGGCCAGACTCTTTCTTGTTTTTGTGAAAAAGCCATGAGCCAGATGGCCAGTCGATCACTTTCCAGATCTCATCCATCAACAGAGGGAATCGTTTAGACTGGATACGTGACTATAGATTCACAATAATTTCTAATTGTAGGCAACAAATTTCCAGAGCAGACAAAATTAGGACTGCTACTTAAAATAATATACAACGTAGCCATATTTATTGGCATCCTCAGTAAATGTTAATAAACATTGATTTATTTATTGCAGCAGTATAATCTTGCACTGACAAATCTAGAAATATTGTTTATTTTACTGGTCACACATTATTCACATCCTTACTGCTAATAGTTTTTACATGATTTTTGGCCAGGAGGACAACAGCTTATCATCACAAAAGTTGATGAACTGTGTACTATTTCACAAAATTGGGGCAGACAAAGAAAGAGACCTCAATGAAGCCTCTTTTTAGCAGAATCTTTTTACATCTTTTAGATTCCTATGTCTGGGACAGAGATGGCCTTAATAAAAGGTTGATTTTTTTGTATCTGGTGAATTATTTTTGGTTCATTTTAGGCGTCTCAGTACCTGTGTAAGGAAAAAAAGCCCACAGCATTACAGATCCTCCACCATACACAACTGTGGGTTAGAGGTGGTTTTTCATGTTAACCCTTTGTGCCATCTCCGTGTGTTTATTGTCAACTATCTGATTCTTATAACCTCACCTCACAGTTCCTCTTTCTTTGCAGTGGCATATGGATGTGCTATTTCTTTGAAAAAGAAAAAAAAATCTTAATTAGCAGTTAATTCAGGCTATAAATAACTTGAGAAGATAATTCTGATTATGAGCACTGCAGGTCTCATAATGCCACGAAAACCATATATGTACTCCACTGATTTAGACTCAACACGACTGTGACGAATATTGCAGCAGTTATTGATCAACATCCCAATTAAATCTCACCTTACAATATTCTATTTGTGCCTACAAATATTCACTCACGTCGGGATGCTGGATGCACGACCATCTATCTGTGACATGCAAGCCATTTGATGTGTTGTACAAATCCAGGGTTAGAAATCCGACCTGTGGTTGTCGTGTGGCTGGTTGCAGCTCCAAGGTGTGGGTGAAGCCTCCCATCTCAGCTCCACAAGTGGCTCCCTGATAAGTGATTACGATTGATGGAGAAAACAAGGGGTAAAATAAGGGCCTTGTCAGCACAGACCCTCCACATCTGAGGTCAATTTTGTCGTTTGATTGTGTATGTTTTTGTGGAGTCTGTTTGTGAGGGGAAGGGCAGCGGGAGAGCAGAGGCAGAGTTTTTACTGTTGCCTCATTGGAGCCATCGCTGTCATCGCCTGAAGCTTTTCTGTCGGTTTCAGCCTTTGGATTTTTCTGTTTTCCTCTCATCCCTCCTTCCTCTGCCCCTTTCCCACCCCGTGGCCCTGGCCCCCCAGCCGGCTCTTTTACTCGCCCTCTCCTCCCCCTCGTGTTCGCAAATCACTTCTTCCCGTGTCAGCAGGTAAATTGTTTTGTCCTCCCATTCCCTGCTTTCATTACCTTGTGTAAATTAAGCGATATGTCGTCCACCGGTGCGCGCCAGAGCACTCACCGCGCCAACGCCAAAATCATGAGATTTGGCATAATAAATGAAGACAAACTGGCAGTAGCAGTGCTCCTCTCCGCGAGGGCTCGCCTTCATTATTCGCTTAACTTGCCGGAGAAAATGACTTAACCCTGACCTGTGTATTACGTCCCATATTCACTCCAGATAAAAGCCTTTTTACAGTGCACAACAATTTATATTCCAGCAAAGAGGCTGCTTTTCTCTGTCAGTTTTCCAATCTCAGCTCCTGAACACACGTCATTAAACTTGTCTTGCCTTCCTGTATTTGTCCATCAGTCCTTCTTTTTACATAAAATCTGGCAGCATTATTCTGGGATTTGATGGCACCCACTCATTTTTTCCCCTTGGAATGTTTGATTGGAAGAAATATAGCCGAGCCGGGGCTATCTCCTCTCTTCTGTGGGATCATGCAGTTGATGAAATAGTGTTCTCTCAGCAGGAATAATAAAAACAGACTTGTGCATTACGGGGGGCTCTCAATCTGCCAGCAGGGCCGAGCTGAGCGAAAAAGCCCACCCCTGCCTCCTGATAGATTTTTATAGTTATCCCAGCAGATAAACGGAAACGGGTGACCAGACTTGGGAAGGCCACTCTGCAGCTGAGTGTGGGCTGCAAGCCTGGAGAATAACTGGATGTTTGGCTGCACAGAGCATCATGATAATGCTGCCATCATGTTCTAAAAGTACATTTATCTGACTAGCAGCTGTAATATTAATTGTTCCACAGCTTTTTGTCTCAAATACAAGGAAGGATGCAGCGGTTGCTACAGAAACTGAGTTGTTGAAGTCAGGGTGATGGTTGTTCACTTTCCCATTTTAAAGTTTAAGTTCTTACCTGACTATAAAATGTTGCAGACACTTTGCATATTGTGCTTCATTAATTGTATTTAGTGGAGCAAAACTTATACTAAAGTGTTGTGAAAAAAATATTTGCTCCCTCATAGATTTCTTCTGTTTTGAATTTTTTTAGTGAAAATTAATATTTCATTTAATCAAATAAATGTATATATTGGACAAATTTAACATGAGGAAATTCAAATTGCAGTTTTAAATGATGGTTTAATTTTTGAAAGGAGAAAAATAGCTTCCAAGGCAACCTTAATTTATCTGAAAATAATTGTCTTTGTTAAGTAAATATTAAAGGAACTGTGGTTAACTTACAGTGAATCTTATATATTGCTTTGGGGGATTTTCCTTGTCTTCTGGGTCCAAATAATATGTTTTATAAAGGTCTTCAGGATTATCAAAATGTTTTTGACAAAAAATAGATGTTTTTTCATTAGCATTTTCTTGCATTTCTATGAAGGAAAAAACAACAACCTGTGATTCACTTGTTGGTTTACATTAACCTCCCATCAAAGGCTTTCAAGAAAGACTCCTGTAAAGTATGATCAAACTGTCCTCTTTTAAAAACCAGACATGTAACAAGGATGATCAAAAGTGAAATAAAGAAACAGAAATTCTCCTGGTGGAAAATGTTCCGCTGTGAATTGCTTCTTATGCTTTCAGGGGACGATAATCAGCCATAAATGGTCCTCGTCTCCACCTAACAGGTCCTGATTAATCAGCCAAGTGGAGCAGACTAATCAATCTGCCTCTAATGCTTTCCAGGCTGGGTCTGAAGAGCTACATGTAGTCCGCAGCCTCCTCCTCATCCTCATCCTCCTCCTCGTCAATGATGTTGTAAAGGATGAACACAAAGAGCATGCTGTTCAGATTTTCCATTGTGATTTAAGATTCTTTATGCACTCCTTGAAAAACACCGACATTACATTTAAAATGCTGAACATTTTATTTTAATTAAATGTAAAGATTCAAATCGAATTCCATGTATCATGTTTCAAAGCCATACCTGGTAGTAAGAGTATTTCAGTGAATTCTTCTGTTTGGAAATGTTGAAAGTTACTCTAAGGGATTTAAGAAGGTAAAAGTATCCTTTGAGATTTTCCACACTTTGTCACATCACAAGCAAAACATCAGTATATTTTATGGGAGTTTATAAGGTTGACACATTAATAGTGCATGATTGTGATGTGGAAAATACTCTTCAATTCTTTTTTTAAAACTAATTTAACTTTTGACTTAAATGCAACATGCTCTGAGAGGTAAAAAGCTAACATCATCTGCTGCAGTGCAACATGGAGGTGGCAGCACCACTTCACACTTTTGTGTTACTCTATCACATAAAATCCTTAACAAATACATTGACATGTTTTTACCACATACCACATAAAAAAGTATGTGCTTAATACTTCTGATTTACTATGGAGTTGAACATAACAACAACATTCAAAAACAGAAATTTACTGTGTCTGGTGCTTAACATTGAGACATAACAGTTCCTGAAAATTAATAAAATAATGTTGAAGCTGTTTTACTACGGCATGGTATGAAGAAAACTGCTATAAATAGGTTGGATATAGGCTCCTGATAACCTTCATTGTGTTAATGGCTTATTGTGATGCTTGAGGAGATAGGTCTGAATGTTTGTGAGCAAACAGGCCAAGAAATCTTGTTTTGAGGCTTTTTGATGTCAAGTGGCAAGATAACAGCAGGCACAGAAATAAAGATGTTAATAATTGTTAGATTTCCTTTTAAAAAATGTTTCCACACCAAGAACCAGACATAACTATGAAGGCTCTCTGGTGTGACTTTCTGAGATTTGCTAACAGATCAAATTAATCAGTAACACAATAAGTTATGCTTTCCTTTGCTCTCTCTACTGAGAAACTGTCATTTCGCTGAACTTTACACAATGCCTTGCAAAAATATTCACACCATTTCAAATTCTTACTATTTTGTCACATTACAACCAGAAGCTTATGTGACAAACCAACATAATGTATTGTATTCTTTGATTTGAGTGAATGCTAATAGAACAACCAGTCACTGCTGAGGTTATATCTCTGGCCTTCTAGCTTTAAAAATCTAGAGCAGGAATCTGCAACCACTAGTGGTGGCTCTTTTGACCTTTTTTATTATTAATAATGTGACATGATAATTATTTTAGTGTTTTTTCTGTAGTTTCATAGCATAATTGCATTGCATCTCCACAAAAAGAGGACAATAAGAGTACCAGGGAAATTTCTTTTGATCAATTTTTGTTGCTATTAATGAGAAAACATTTATTTTTCACAAACATCCAGTAGAACAAAATATATCCATCGTCATTTTGCTAAAGTTTTATGTTTCTCTTTATTTTAAAATTTAACAACAGAAATTACATTATAGTTCTTTAAAAACTTAATTTGCAGTTCTTCCAAAGGTAGCACCTCTGTCTTGTCTGCTTTTCTGATTAATGGTGTGATGAATGTCCATGTCTTGGTACGTTTGTAGTTGAGCCTTACACTTTCCTTTTTAGATGATGAATTAAGCAATGCTCTGTGAGATATTAAAAGTTGATCTATAGTTTCATAGCCAAAGCGTGTTTTAAGCTTTTTTATGACTTCATCTTCTTCAAGTTTCTACTTTTTAAACTACCTTATTTGCTTCAACAATGTATGATCAAAAGGTTACTCAAATGAGAAAAAAATAGCAATGCAGTAGTGTTGCAAACCAGTTCCAGTTTTAGGTTTTGGGACATCAGATTGGATATTTAGATTAACAGGGTTTGCATGTCTGCTTGCAATAGCTTTGAGGAATATGTTTCAGAAGTGGACCTCTGTGTGTAGATGGACAGCGTTGCTTCCCAGTGAGGAAACCCCTCCTCTCTGAACGGATGAAACGAAGAGAAAGAAACTGAAATCCGAGTCATTTTTTACTGTATGAAAGTTTTACAAGGTCGTTCGGAGAGTCATGTTAACACAACACCTGAATACTGATTTATTTTTCTTGTTCTACAAGTCACGGAGAGTCGAGTCTTTAAGCGATCATTATTACCATACAAATAGACAGATCTATTTAACAACCCTCTCTTTATCGCACAACACTTATTCTTTAGTGTTGCTCCCTGAAAGGCGCTGAAATGTGTCTCTCCTCCTTCCTGCTTTCTCTCTCTCTCTCTCTCTCTCTCTCTCTGCTTTTCTCTTTTTTCTTTTTTTTTTGTATTTCGCAGGGAAATCGTCTTCGGGTTGATAAAGGCTCAGAGCAATAGAAGAAGCAAGGCTGACATCTTCTTAAGAGATGATAGGAGAGCCAAATCAAATAGGATGGAGCAGTCACTCTTTTCACAGATAGGTAGCTCATTTCTGGTGGCGGAGAGTTTGCATCCCTAGTGGCGCTCTGCCTGGGAAAGATAGCTCTCTCGGACTCCATTCATTATTTCATTTCCTACCTCCCCTTTTCACATCTTAGCTACCCCCCTCTCTCTTTTTTTTGCTTTAATGAGTTGCCTATTTTTCTCAAGTATTGATGGGGATCTTGGAATTTAGATTCAGAGACAAAATGTTCAATCACAAGCATTTCTCATTTGCGAAGAAAAGGCAAAAATCAATTATTCCTATTAGACAATGCTGATTGGAAATGAATGGGAGTGGTGAGATTTTGAAACAAAGGCTCTATGGAGACGAAGATAAGTGTGAGTCTGCACCCCCCGAGGCGCGGTATGTGGTTTGGCTTAATAAACAGCTGGGAAACATTTGCTGTTAAATCCATGCAGAAGGGAGGGTGGTATAAACACAAGCAAATAATTAACGATAACAGCATTTTTGAATCAGGAGTTTATGTGTAGAACTAAATACGGGAACTTTATTTGCAAAACTCTGAAAAACTTTTCCCATAAGTAATTCAAACCTGAAGGGCACATACACCGATTAAAAAGATAAATAACATTTTCTCACTGTCTGAAGTTAATTAAGACACAACCTTCCTGATTTATATCAGTTAGAATTACCAACTTCTGTTTACTAAATGCCACAATAAGGAAGGAAAGAATATGTGAAATTTATTTTTTATTGTCTTCAAGATCAGAGGTTTACGTACAGAGACGTACGTATCTCTTCAAACATTGAAAGAAAACCTAGATGATCATCAAATTTCCAAAGCTATGATAGGTTAACTAACCCCATTTGCATTAATTGGATACACACCTGTGGAAGTATCATAAAGCCACACTACTTTTTTGTTTGACACAATGAGTAAGTCAAATGACTTTCTCGTTTGAAAGTCATTTGACTTTCTAGGGCGATGTCTTTCTCAGATCTTCTTAATATCAACCAAGATATCAGGAAGAGAATTTTGGTATGATTTCACTGTTGTTTTTATTGTATGGTGCTTTGGGTTTTTATGACTGTGAAAAGTTTTCCAGAAATAAGCTTTACATACTTTCTTACTTACTTACAATTTCAAAATGCACAGATGAACAAGTACCGTGTTCATCTATTCGAACAGTTATATGCAAGTGTAGGGAATGTCAAAGTCTGACCATCATGCCGCTCAAGAGGGAGATGGATTCTCACAGAGAAGGACGGGTTTTGGCCCAACATGTAAAAAATGACCTCAGAAGCGACATGGGCTGAAAGACCACTCAGTGAGAAAGAAGCCATTGCTCCAAAAGAAATGTAAAAAAAGCCAGATGGTAGTTTGCAAAAGCACATAAGGACAAAGACCTTCATTTTTGGAGACAAGTCCTGAAATGTGATGATCATAATGGTCATTGATGTATTTGGAGAAAAAATGTGAAGACTTGTAATCCTGATAACACCATCCCAACTGTGAAGTATGGAGGTGGCAGCATCATGTTGTGGGACTGTTTTACAGTAGGAGGAACTGATACATCAGCCAGGAAGTTAAAGCTCATTTACAAATGGGGCTTCCAGATTGACAATAACCCTAAGCATACAGCTAAAGTTGTTATAAAGTGTCTTCAGGACAACAAAGTCAATATTTTGGCATGGCCGTCACAAAACCCTGATCTCAGTGCTGTGGAGCAGTTTTGGGAAGATGTGAAAGGTGTGTGCGAGTGAGGCGGCCAACGAATGTGACTCAGTTACACCAGTTCTGTCAGGCAGAATGGACCAGAGCTTCAAAAAACTTGTGGAAGGAAACTGGAAAGGTTGTATTTAAGTCATGCAGTTGAAAGAAATATAAATGGTGAGGAAATACATGCAAACTTCGAATTTTGAAATGATTAATAAATGAATCTCTGACATTTTTTTATGATATTGTGAGATTTAGCAAATAGAAATTATTCTGGATCTAAAAAAGATATGTTTTAACGTCAGACAGTGAGAAAAATGTGTCTTTTTACTAGGTGCATGTAAGTTTCTGGTTTCAACTTTAAATGACAGTTTCAAACTAAAAGCTTTGGCTTTAAAAGGGAAATCTGTGGTGCCGTAGTGACTGAAAGTGAGCCCCCAAAGGAGATTTAGCTTTGGACCTCATAAAATCCTCAACCAGCTCTGCTTTGTGAAGCTCACATCCCTTCATTTTTCATAATTCCTTTAAAAGTATTTCATACAAATTAGCTTTTCCTGCAGAAGTCTCATTGACAAGAAAAAATTACATGTCAGATAAAGCATTTTATCACCAAAGAAAGACCAGACATTGTACATAGAGAAATTGGGAAGATGGTAGAAACAATGAATATTAAGTGGCAAAGTATCTAAAGCTGCTGACTAAATTGAAACAGTATATCCTGAGGGGGAAAGGTTTCCAAATTGCTAATTACTGCCTCTGAAAGGGGCTCTGTTTCTGATATGTTTGCTTGTGAAAGACTTCCACTTAATGAAGCAGTGGCTCAAGTTTTTTTTTCTTCTTTCTTTTTTAATATTCCCACTCTCTGGTTTTCAGTATTCTCTCTGGGCTTTCCTCCCAGGCCAGAACAATGGTGGACCCAGGAGCCCAGCTTCCCCACAGGCCCCAAACGAGAACAAGCCGGGAGCTGGGAACTGACGGAGCCGCTCAGCTTGCTGAAATGTGGAGGAGGCAGATAAGGGGCCAGTGGCACAGAGAGGCCCTCTCCCCTGGGCCCAGGGGGAAATTTGCAGTTATTAAGAGAAGATGAGAACGATTAAATAGCTTTTGTACTCGTTTTCACAGACTTTTCTTTTTTATTATTTGGGCTGTCTTCATCTGATAGATGAAAGAAGTGGCAAATGACTTTCCTGCCTGATTCTGCAACAGCACTGGCTTTTGAAAGCAACTCTTCATTACAGAGCGCTGTCTTCTAGCAGAAAGCATTTGTCTAATATTATTTTAAAGGTACATTGGCAGAAGAAAAAGAGATATTGTCCAAAAAGTTACCATAATGAGATCATTTTCTGCAGTGCCTTGCTAGATGCAAAACATCTAATGAACTTTTTTAACAACAAACTTAGATTTGTGTGATAGACTAACACAAAATAGTGAGTACTTAAGAAGTGGAAGGAAGATGAAAGGTTTTCTTACAGGGTTGTCTTGTATTTAACTCCATTCATCATCCTATGAAATCTGACCACCATTCCCACACTATGGTGCTGCTACCACCAGGTTTCACCACTGAGATAGTGATTTGCAGTGTTTATTTTACTTCCCACATTCATATAGCTTTTAGGTTAAAAATATCTATTTTTGTCTCATGTGACCAAAGGATCTTCTTTCTCATATTTGCTGTACCCCCCCAAATGGCTTGACAAATTTTTCTGTCAACATATGTTTGTACCCGAGTTGAGACTCTGCATCTCCTCCAGAGTTACTATGGATGTCTGGGTTGGTAGATTTGTGATTGGGCCAAACTCTTTCCATTTTTTAATGATTGCTAGAGCAGTTCTCTTTGACATTTTAGAAGATCAGAATTTTGCAGAACTGTTGTAAAGCTACAGTATGTAACTTTTACAAAAATATGTTTTATTTAAAGCTGTAGTCATGTCGTTACAGCATAATACGAAACAGGTCCTATGTGAAAAGATCGAGCTCTTACACCTCTTTCTTGAGATCAATCAAAAACAGCCAATCAGAACAAGGAGGAGCATCTTAGAGCTGTCAGTCAACCTTATGTATGTGCTGCTAAATGTGCTAGTGGCAGAGAAACAACTTACCATGACAGAAAAACTGATTATCTGCGTCACTGGTGGCCAAGCCTGAACATTCATGACAGCTTCTGATCTGGTGAACTACCTGTAGCATAGCAGAGATCAGGGGAGGTTGAGAGGAGCAAGTACATGAGGATGATTCACAGCGCTAAGACCTTCCTTCTGGCTCTGATTGGTTGTTTCTGACCAGGAGCAGTGTATTACTGTAGATACCATCAAGTTAATTAGGAAATGTTAGTAAATTTTTCACATATCATCTGTCTCATACCACACTATTACGACATCAATAATTTGAACAAATATGTAAAAAACATATTTTTATACTGCAGTTTTAAACTTTTTTCTTCTGTATTCCTTGGTCTGTGCTGTATGTTCACTGTTCTCTAACAAACCTGATGCCTTTTCTAAACAATTGCAATCTTTCTGAGAATAGAATAGAATATCTATTTATTTTATGGTACTGATATCATTCAAAAATTATGCCATCAGACAATGATGTCCAGTCTAAATTTAAAACATAGTCTGCAAATAATGACTTAATTTATTAAGGGAAGAAAGGTATTCAAACCTGGCCACCCTATTGCTACATATCACTTGTGAACAAGACACTTAAACTCTTCAGAGCTTATTCTGACACTACAGACACAGTTTCATGATAATAAACCATAATGAGTCTAAGGACGTCGTGTAACAGAGGTCAAACAGTTATCTGGGTTTTGGCAGACCGACATGTGGCTTCCTATCTGCATGAACTCGTGTTGTTTTGGAACTACGTCACCGCGAGGCGGAGCCACCTGATTGGCTGCACTGCAGGGCGGAAGTGCGTCTGTTTTCCCAGCTGGGAGCTGAAAACAAAACAGGACAGACATCGACTGGTGAGTGTTCAGAGCCTTTGGAGTATAATTGCTATAATTAGCTTCATAGTAGATACGTAGAGACGGTTACTGTGTGACAATGGCCGCGTTAAGCGCTCATAAACGGCTCGGTTCGGTGGTATTTCGGGAGATATTTGTCTGTCCTTGTGCCGAGCTCACGTGTGAGCTGTTATGTAACAGGATGCAGATTACTACAGCGTGCCTCTGCTGTTGTTCTGCTGCAGTGATGCTGCAAAGCTGCCCTGCAGCAGAACTCACTGCTCATAAAGACATTTTAAGCTTTTCTTGACGCCTGGAAAAGTGCGCACGCTTTTGGTGGTCTCCTCTATACTGATGTAATCAAATAAGAAGCAGCTCTTGTTCGAGCTTCATCAATGCTTTGCTGCTTGACTTAAAGTCACCCTGCTGCTATCTCTGAAAGGCTGCATAATTAGAGAATTACGTGTGGTAATATAGAGAAATCAGTGGAGCAGAGTTTTGTCTTTTCCATTCAGATTTTTTTTTGGTAATCTCCTGTGAATGTTTTTTTATTGTTACTTAAAATGATGAAGAACCTCAATCTGCAAGCTGTACCTATTGACGTTTTAGCACTATTTTCTTGAACTGTGAACCAAAACTGTGTAATCTAAGTCCAGCTATGCTTGATTTAGATAACTCTGTAGATAATGTGCAACGATCGACTGACCAGAGGTCAATTTAGATAGAGGATTTGTTGGCCAAAAAATACAAAATTAGTTTGATTTTTCACTTATTTTCACCCATTTTTGGTCTATAAACACATCAACAAACAGAATGGTCCTTGATGCAAATCTCTGAGCCTACTTAGAGACAGATAAACATTAAACAGAGAGTTAGATTTTCCATAGGAGCAAGTAGTAAGAGTGGAGGATCAAGTCAAGTCTCCCAGTGCTTGGGAAATAAACTTGATGGTAATATTAAATATTCGATAATATGAACATTTTCTAATACTGTCTGACTAGAAATATAACAAATTGACCCCAGGCTTGTATCACTTTCTGGTTGACATAAAAAAATTAAGTGAGAAAAATAATGTAAAATTTTAAATTTCTCCACTTCTTGGATTCTGTAATACAAAAACATTATATTTTTTAAAACTATTTTGTAAAATTGCAGTTATTTCTGAAAATAATTTATAATTTTTTTATTTCTACTGCCTATTTTCATGATACATAAAGGGGAATTAGCTGATGTTTGAAAAAAGGTAGAAAAAGGCACACATAGAAAAGAAAATGGAGCATTATTTCTCAATGTGAGTTTTTGTAACGTCCAAAAAAAGTGATCTTCATCAGTGGTTTCAGATTGCTGTGTTGTGTATTTGTAAATCAGTTGACTGATTTAACTCCTTCCTCTGTGGTTTCCAGAACCATGATGGATGAGCTGGTGCAGGACCTGGTGTCTGCACTGGAGCAGGCCTCTGAGCAAAACAAGTTAGGGGAACTGTGGGAAGAAATGGTCCTCAGTCCGCTGCAGCATCGGCGACAGATCCGGCGGCGTAGAGGTCGGAAGCGCCTTCACGAGTCCTCCGTCTATCCGGTGGCACGCAGACGTCGCTGGATTGAGGCTTCTGAGTCCAGCCTAGATGAGGCCAAAGAATACAGGGAGAACATATCCTCCACCTTCACCTCCGCTGTGGCAAACTACAGTGACTCAGATGACATGGCCACCGCTGACCACTGGCCTCGCGTTGTCGGCGGCCCTGTCAGATCCAGACACCCATCTTGGCCAGAGTCTGATTCCTTCACCGACAGTAATCCAGGGCAGCCACTCAGAAGACGCAGGAAGGTCAAGCGTATAACTTCAGACATGACGGTCAGACTTCAGCAGAAGTTGCATCACGGAAAGAAGAGGCACAGGCCATCTAAGGTTCAGCGTTTGGCAGGATCTAGGAGGAGGTCGAGCAGCTGGACCGGACCTGAGAGACAGACAGACGGAGGCAGGATGATGGGAAAGGAGTGCTGGAAAAGAAAGATGGCGAAGGAACGTAGAGATGGTCCAGATGAGAACATGTCTGACGGGTAATGTGATCTCTATATCAACATTCAGTTTTTCTTCATCTGGTATTTTGATGCAGATATCATTAGAAAATATCTGTAAAACTTTTCATCTTGAGTTAGTCACATCAACATAAAGCATTTAATTTTGACCTAGCGGGTGAAAGATAAATGGTTTTAAATAGTTTTATGAATCTAAGTGTGGCGTGCTTATGTACTCGGCCCCCTTACTCTGATACAACATAATAAAATCCAGCGCCACTAAATGCCCGTGGAGGTTACCAAATCAGTAATCAGAGTCCATCTGTGTGTAATTTAATCTTAAAATATTTTCTTAAAAATTTTCTATGAAGGTGTGTTAGAGAACATTAACAAATAAGAAGCATCATCAAGGACCACAACAGTTAGCTACCATCATCTAATAGAGGATTGGTCAATCCATCATCTGAAAAACTGTAAACCGTGTTTTGAATCACTGACATAACAATAAACTATATCAAATTGAAATTACCATATTTCAATTTGATGCGCCAGTCTGTCGCAGCCAAAAACCTGCGACAGACTGGCGACCTGTCCAGGGCGTACCCCGCCTCCCGCCCGGAACGCCAGCCGGAGATAGGCACCAGCAACTCCCGACCCCACTAAGGGACAAGGGTGCAAGAAAATGGATGGATGGATGGATATTTTGAAATATTATGATGGCAGCTTAGGTGAGAGAAGACTGGGATTGAGGTTCACCTTGCATCAGGACAAAAACCTTAAACATACAACAAGAATTACAATTAAATAGTTTAGATCAAAGCATAATCATTAATTAAATTGGCCCAGTCTAAAATTGCAAGTCAGATGAAAAAATAAATTTAACATTTTCACTTTAGGAAATATCAAGCATTTCAGTCTCCATGTGCAGCTCTGGTAGCCCTAAGAGACTTTCTACCATGTGTTAACTCAGATTGACTGAAACACATGGCAAACATTTTAGATTTTTTCTGAAAAGTTTGAAAACATGTGTGTTCTTCCTTTTAATTTCATTTGATATTTTTGTACTTCTTTGTGTTGGTCAGTCACATAAAATCCCAATAAAACATCAAACTAATAGTTGTGTGACAACAAAAAAAAACAACATCAGTTCTGAAGAGACTGTTTTAGTATAAGAATTAATAAATTAACTAGTCACATTTAAATGATCTAAGTGGTAATCAATCAAGTTATCAATATTCAGCCTGTCCTCTGAGCCTGAAATGATTCTTCTTTATTTTGAAGTGTTGACATTATAAATGGATGATGATCTCCATCCTTATGTCTTCTACCTGCTATGATGATGAGGGATCTTTGGCAGCTCTGCCTTCAGGCATCTCCCAGCTCATTATTGCCCTTTGAAAACTATTGTCACAAATAAATAAGTGACTTGGTGTGGTATTGATTTGTTTTGAAATATATGCCTGACTTTGGGTTGGTAATTAAAGTTCTGTTTGTCCCACAGTCCCAGAGTAAACTCTCCTGTGTGCTTTTCATTTCACTAAGCTAAGTGTTGGTCTTACTTCCACCAGCAAGGGGCTTTATAAGCCAAACTGATTGTTACATTATATTTAGTAAATATATAAAAACAAGAATGAAACCACAGAGGAAAATGTACCTTGAAAACTGCTGTCAAATTGGATGCCAATTTTACACTCTAAAGGGGCTGCATTATGTATTTTCCAGAGTCGTGATTACGTTTTATAGCACAAAGAAGCAGCTAAGTTACCTTCAATTGTTATAAAAATGCTTTATATCTCAAACATAACCAATATGTAAATAAACCAATATGTAACACCTTGAAATTGAGCCTCTCATCAGAAGAGAGAGGCTTCTCTTTAAGTAGCTCTTATTGTTTTCCACACTCCACCTTCAGCATGTTTTCACAAACGTCTGGTTGTATTTTTAATGGACATTACAAATACCGTTGACATTAATCAACATCGACATTAATCATCCTCATAAATCACACAAACAGGCTCTAATATCTTTTAAAGTCTTCTACCTGGATAAACCCAGGGTTTAGACTTAAAAGTGGCTTCAGCTGACCACAGCGTTGTGGTTACATTCTTTCTGTGCAATTGATACAAGCTTGTGTCCAAAGACGTGGACAGGCTTTCCACCTTTGAGTTGATGTATGGTTTCACCTATTCATAACACAGTTTCAGGTTACATCCTGGATGCTGTAGTGAAGTGTGCTGAGTGACAATGGTTTTCCATAGCATCCCTCAGTCCATGTGGTTATATTGATCCTGGTGGGATGACAGATTGTGATGCGTGTCTTTTGCATAGAGGTTTTCTTCACACTCATCAGTCTTTTCATCGTACAGTCCTACACAGAAAACCCAAACTCTTGTTATATTTCCTTATGCTGTTTCATGTATTATACAAAAAATAACTAGTGCTTCAACCAACGATTATTTTAGTAATCTGTTATGATTGCTGGTATATTGATTATTCTAATAATTGATCAGATTAAAAAATTGCCATATAATGCAGATTTTAATTTACCACCCAAGTCTTATTTATGCAGTTTTAGAAATGTAATGTAAGACACAAATACATTAATAATTAAATTAATTTTTAAATAAAAAAGAAAAGCTTGATCAAATAATGCAGTAGCAAATAATGCAGTATGTGAAAAGCTCAGCCTTTTCTGCTTAACTTAACATGAATACAGTGTAGAGGTAATTTCTTAGTTAGTTTTTGGATTAACCAATTGATAACTGGGTATCAAAAGGTGCTTACACTGCAAAAAACAAAATCTTGTCAAGTATTCTTTGTCTAGTTTCTGGTGAATAAACAAGACATTTTCCCCATGTTATAAGTGACATAATTTCCCAGTAGAACTATAACATTTGTATCAATTCTAAAAAAACATTGACTTAAAACGAGCCCCTAGGATTTCATGAAAAGTTACTTGTAAGTTAGTTTTTGTCTTATTTAAAGTATACTAAGACATTTGCGTTCGGAACTAGACCAAAAATACTTGATAAGATTATGTGTTTTTGCAGAGTACCAGTAATAGGAGATTTTATTTCATTTTTTACATAATTTGAACCAAGTTAAGCTAAAATTGCCACTTTAGCAGTTCTGGGTAGAACAGATTTAGAAGAAGGTTTATTTTCTCGTAAATGCATAATGTATATATTTTAGCAAATGTTGACTTAATTATTGCTCTGAATATGTTGTGTTTTCAGTAAACAGTCTTTGTTAGTCAGTATGCTGTTGTTGACAATCAATTATTACTAATTTAGTTTAATTTTGCAAAATCGCTTTTAATCTCATTAATCATTTCAGCCTTAAATATAACGGTCAGCTTCTTGTTTTTCTTCAAGTGCTTATTCTCTTTGCGGATCTCATTATCATCTGATCATATGAAGCACGCGAGCAACTGAAGTAGCCGTTAATGGAGCAGAGAAAGCTTTACGTCTTCGGGTTTAATTTGTGCTGACCTCCCCGGCCCCTAAACGGTATTTGTTTTCTTACTTTATGGAAAAATCAATAGCCGTTCTGACAGAAAACAGCCCAGGAGAAGAAATAAATGGGAGCGCCTAAGCGTGCTGTCAATCATTTCTCACTTACACAACTGCAACAGTCTTGATTGCTGCTCAGTGGACTGCCACTCTGTACTGAGGGCTGAACAATCAAACGGTTAAGCCTTGATGGAGGCAAAGGGGTATTAACAAATGGCAGCAGGGATGAGGGGCTGACAGTGTTACAACAGCAATATTTATACTTTGAGGCTGTGTGGTCCACTGGATGTCAGACACAGATGCCATTGCTGAACCATGTGGATTCCTTTGGTCTCTTTTCATACTGTTAACCTTTTTCATTTAGAGCATTTGGTCTGCTGAAATGTGCCCCTCCTCAAGGTCACTCTCTTTATGTGCACGCCGAGTTGAGCTTCGCCTTCAGCCACCCAAGTGCGGGGAGAGCAGATGTTGGAAGCTCCAGTTGGACTCCACATCCTTGATTAGACCTGGCCCAGCCTGCTGGCACTGAGGCCACCTGGCACCCAGGCTGGCCCAGCAAGCAGCCCTAACCTGTGGGTAGCGGCTTCCCGGGCCCAGGCTCCGTCTCCAGCTGTGTGCTGCTTCTGTTGATGTTGACTTCTTCGGAGGAAAAAAACAAAAAAAAAAAAAACCCAAAGCCTCTCAGCTTGCTCCGCTCTGTTGTGCTGTAATTTAGAATTTGAGAACTCCATGAGGAGTTTTTGAGGAGGCAGTTCAGCGTTTGCTGAAGTTAATTTTAATAAATCTCTGAGACTAATCCAATTACTGCAGCTCAGGGAGGGTGGGATAACCTTATAATCAGACACCAATGGAAGAGGGCACAGATTTGGGTTGAAGCGACTTGTTTGAAGAGCTCGCAGATCCATTGTTATCAGCACTTTGCTCCCCTCCAACGCTCGTCTCCTTTATTCCTCTGCAGAATGAGCCTCGGCTCAATAAATGGTGGCTTGCCTGTAATCTCTGTGCAAACTGGTCTGCCTCTCCCAGGAGCTGAGGATTATATCCTAATGATTAGTGCTCATCTGGATACTGTGTTTGGCTTCTCCTCTTTGGCTTGTGTAGAGACAATTGGGCCATATGGGGAATTCAGTTTATCTCCCTTAACTATACAGTTTTGCCCTTGCTCCCTTTAACGTACAGTGTGTAGTAAAAGTACTCAGATCCACTGAACTTGAAGTTTTGTCCAACAGCAAACAACTGTGTATTTTTATTAGGATTCTATGTGTCATACTAACACAAAGTAGTCCATATTTGGCAAGTGAAAGAAAAATGATACATGATTTCCGATTTTTTGACTAAACATATCAAAAAGATTTGAGGTGCGAGTTGGTATGTTGGAGAATTCCCCTTCACTCCAGTTATTGTTGCAAGTCAGCAATAACGGCTCTTAAAGCTGAGCCTCCTCCCAGTCTCAGGTGTTTTGCAAATTTATTAGGTTTCCTTTCAGGATTTTCTTGTATTTTGTGTGTTCAGGATGATAATTGTTAATTTTCATAATACATACAATAGTGTTTGCGTATAGTAAGAAAAAAAAAAACCTTCTTCCTCATGTTTGTGGTATTCTCTTTATGTCTTGGGTAAACTTCAGAAGAGTGTTCTTATGGCTTACTTTTGGCAATGACTTTCTTCTTGTCGCTCTTCAGTAAAGTATTTTTAAGTGTACAAGTAATAGTTGTGATTTTAACTGATTGCTGTACCTGAACTCTGGAGAATTTGCTTCTCTAGCGTTGCCTCGGACATCTTGGCTCTTCTCTGACTTTGGCTCCTCTTACTCTACCAGTCAGTTTAGTACTTTTGCAAAGTACTACAAATTAGTAAATAATGCCATTAAAGTTATAAATTCAGAAGAAAAAATATATTTTTTTAAATACACCCCAAGCTCAGTTTATCTCTGGTAAAAGTCACCACTTAATAAAGAAGACATATTTTGTATAATGAAAAATGGGTTTATCAGTTTAATGAGTCTCTGAATAAATGTTATACCTGTGTTTTAGCATAAACCTTCTCCAAAAAGCTGAAGAAATTATTTTTACTTAAAAAAAAACTGAAGAAATATGTATTTCTAGCTGGTCCTTAACAGCATGAAATGTGCTAGCACCATAATAATTGTCTTTGTAAATGCCCAAACCTACGTCCTCCACTGTACTGTGTGCATCAAATGTCAGCAGATGTTTCCATCGTTACTGAGGAGCAGCCCGGGGAATCAGTCTGGAGAGACGGGGTTGAAGGCGTTGGGTGAGGGAGGACGGGGGAGGAGGGACGGTCCAGGGCTGGGCCAGACATCTTCCAGATTCCCGGGAGATGCCGTCTCCCCTTTCGCATCTGCTTCTCTTGGATGTTCGGGGAGATGATGCGTGACCATCTGGCCACGGATCAGATGGACAGTCTGGATGGACGTTTTCTTATCCTGACGTCACTCAGAGCCCTGTGCAATATGGCGAAGCTCTGTATCAGCACATATCGAACCCTCCAGACCTGCAAGCAAGGTCAGAGATGATAAACAGGAAGCAATCTGCAAGAGAGTCAGGAAAACTCAGCTTCCGCTCCATTAGAGTAACATAAAGTTTAATAATTAAACAATGCAGCTGCTACTCTTGAATCAAAATCCTGGATGTTTTTGTCATATAAAATGTTTCACTTTTTGCTGTAATTAATGACTGCAAATTATTTATAAAACAAATGAAACAAATTCTTACAGTATAAAATTGCTGAGTTCAACACTGCAAAAATCATTAAACCGCCTCTTAATTGTACGTACTTTCCTTCCAAGGCGTAAGATTTTCTTTTCAGTTTTCTAAACCATCTAAATTGTAGACATTTTTAGATTTTCTAAAACATCTTCTGACCTTTGCTACTTATGCTAAAATTTGAACTGAAGCATGACAACACAATCTGTAATGCAAGTGGATCAGTTATTAATTATATATCTTCAGAGCTGAATGATGAGAGAGGTGTCACTGTAAAACATAGTTACACAGTTATTGCAGAACAGGTATAGTAGTTTTGGAAGTCACGTTTAAAACTTTCTGTCATTACTAATTAAGGCTGGAGGGATTAATCATGGTGATTCTTTTATTGAAATAATTGTCAACTAATTTAGTAATTCATTAATTGTTTACTGGAGTATACAGACTGAAAAAAGTCCATTTGCTGAAAAACAACATACTCAGAGCAGGAATTAAGCAAAGTCTGTGCAAAATAAGTATATATTTTGCATTTGAGGTAAATACAGATTATTTTCGGTTTGATTAATTATCAGAATAATCGGTTGAATAATCAATTACCCCCATGCAACTTAGATTTTTGAGTACCACTCTTAGTGACTGGCATTAGTGAAATAGTAGTTTGCAAGTGTATTTCCTTATGAATAATGATCTTAGCTTTGAGATTTCCAGTAAGAGGGGTTTGCCGGAGGGTGTGGAGGGGACCAGCAGTGGGGCGGTCTGGATGGTAAGCGATGGCAGCCCACACAGCAGATGTCAGCCAGTTGCTGCGTGGAAGTGGTGGCATGTCTGTGGATTGCTGTGTGTGAGGGGCACACCCAAAGGGAGGGGCAGCCATGGGACTGTGCTTCTCAGTGCTGTCATCCTCCACAATGTGGGCCAGATTAGATTGGAGCTGACAGCGGAGGATATTCAATTAGATTGTTCGTGTCACTCAGTGGCTTCGATCAGAGTCCCTCCTGATGCCTTTGTGTTCGCCATCGCAACGCGGCAGAAACACACAGCAATCTTTCTTTCTGCGTCGTTTATATTCACGTCAACCTTGGCTTTGCTCTTTTTCATAAGTTTTGTTACCGAATGCCACATTTTAGATATTGATATTTCAGGGGGCATGTAGATTCTTAATTTACATTGTTCACTTTTCAGATTCCATAACATTCATCCGACTTCCAAAGTGATCCAAACAAGTCTTACATTCTTATTCTCTTTTTCCCTTGTGTCTTTTCTTTGCAGGGAAACCAGCAGCACGTGCAGCAGTGACCCAGGTCTGTTCACCAATGATGAAGGAAGACAAGGTATCACAAATTGATCTGCCTTAACATATAGCGTTTTATGAAAAATTTGTGAACATGGCTGTGCTCAATTCTGAGTGAATTCTGGGGCTGGATAAAGAGGTTTGACTACAATGGGCTGGTTGCTGGGCACCCAGGCGACTCTAATAAGACGTTGTCATGTCGTGTTAATGAGCGCTGAAGCCTTTGCTAATCTCATTAGCTGCGGTGTGGCTGGGCGGCCTCTGATTTAACAGTTGTCACTACACCTTGACTGTGAGAGGCATGGTTCCTGTGGACAGTTTGCTGAGTGACAGGCCTGAGATCAGCTCGCTGACTGGGGAAGAACCAGTGTTGTCTGGTGCTGCGCAGTCCACTGGGAAACGTCAGGCTTTTAAATTTGCCCACAATCAAAATGGTTTAGAAAAGAACCAATGTTTATCAGGCGATATCACTCCTACCTATAATCCATTTACCTTCCGATGCGTGCAGGTGATGATGAGCAGAGCGACTGGTTCTTTGAAGGGGACTGCGGAGTCGGCCTGCTTCCCAACTGGGACTCTGACAGCCCACTTTCACTTGAGGATAGACAATCCTCCACCAACTTCCTCCAACCTGCACGGCGCGCTGTCAGAGGTGGTCAAAGTTTTTGTATTTCTTTTTAGGGATATAACTGGGGGATTCTGTGATGTTTAGACTCCATGTCGGTGAGTCTCAGGGTTGCTGCACAATTTGGAAAAACTGTCAAACTGTCGGAGTTTTCCAGTTCTGCCTTAAAAAGCAACATCCACCAATCCATACTTCCAAATAGCCAGCCGGTTAGCGAATTGATTGACTGGCTGGCTAATTAGCCAGCTAGCTGGCTAGCTAGTCATGTCCTTCTTTATACACTCTGTGCCTTTGACTCTTATTTTACTCATCTTTGCCAGAAATGTAAACAGCATCATTTGTTTTATATTAGAGTGCAATAACCAAAAAAGGTATCAATTGGTTTCAATCAGCTGTGAGGAAACGAAGATAAAGTTGTTTTTTTTACTTGTTGCAGGGTGTCATTCACGTCCTAAACGATTGCCTTGCTCTGCTGCCTGCTGCATCAGGCGGGACAGGAGGCGTCTTCCTAGAAAGGTAAAAGAAATGCGTCCCCATTAATGTCAAAGAAGCCGAAAACCTTTGTAACAACATTGCTTTGTTTTGTTTTGTTGCAACTTTTGTTGAACAGAGCAACAACATGCCAGTGTTTGTGGAAAGACTGAGACATTTCTCTGCAGATCATTGCCAGAGAAAGTAAGACACACAAAGAGATCCTGCTGAAACTGAGGTTGCCATGTGGATCTTACCATTCATTGTTTTGTTGTATCCTTTTAGATTCTGGCTGCCTTCTGTTGGGAACCAAGACAGAAACCAGGCATGTTATGACATCAAATCATTTTTATACAATTTTTCTTTTGTTCCGTTAAAACTTTCAATGTTAAATTTGACACTTGAAATCTACAGTTGAACCCTTTGTGCCCACTACCGATGTGTCCCAGTGACATGATGTCAGAAGGTTCCTATGTCAGATGTTCCCCTCCATCCATCAGAAGCAGGTAGGTAATGACAAAAGTTAAAGGACGTACCATTGTCTCCTTTATTATTGTCTGCAGATTGAAAAATAAGTATATATATTAATTTCATTTGCTTTGAAGCAAATACACACTTTGGTTACACTTATTGTATCTTGCAAAAGTATAGCACATTATTTTAATGCAGAAATGAGATAATAATAGTTTTTTTTATCTGTGCTATGTACCACAGTTGTGCTCTCCACAAGTCTGCCATTATTGGAAGATGGTGCAGAAGAAAACTGTTTTTGAATGGAAAGCCACAAGCAGTACTATCTGCTATATTTGGCAATGGCTTTATAATTGAGATCACAAACATGTGGAAGAACATGTTTTATTTGGTCTACATACAAAATGCTGTATGAGGCAGAAACAGTCAGCAGACAACTTTGAATACACCATCTCTACTGTGACCCACTGTGATTGGGAGAATCACAGGATTTTTTTTTACACCAGGAAATCTGAAAAACAACATCTACTACGACTACGTCATAACTTTACACTACTAAATGTTGTTTGTTACATAAAATCCCAGCAAAATACATTGATTCTTTTGGTTGCGATGTGACAAGACATGGCAAATACAAAATGGTGTTAATACATTTTGAAGGTACTACATGGAATTTTTTTATTTTATACATTCAAATATATATTTATTTGTGCATAAAGCTAATGTTTTGACCAAATAAAATCTGTCCATTAGTGAAAATCTAGTTCCAAAGTTAGAGCTAAGCTAACAACAGTAAGCCACTGAAGTACCTCTCAGATTCGGCTCAACTTACTAGTTTTCAAGGTCAGGTACTACAAATAGAGAAATGCTTTGTTGACTTAATGTTGATTTAAATTCCACCATTTCTGGGTCGGCAAAGAAGCGTTAGAGAAATCCAAAAGATGTTTGTCAAAGCGTCTAGTCGCTCCCAGTCTTCCCAGGAACAGTAGGATCTGCATGGGGAGCAGTTGAGGAACTGAGCAGCTCTCTTGGCCTGGAGACTGTGGGACTTCTCATTGTGTTGTTTCCATTCTGCCTATTTATGGTGCATTCCTAATTTTTGTTTCACACACACATATCTACACGCCTTTCCTTCCCCACTCTCTTGGGTTATTTCACAGAGCGCTCAGGCACTTCTTGATGAGGGGCAAAAACACGACTGCTATGAAAAGCCCCCGACTTCTTAGGGCTTTCTTTTCTAAACTGGCCCTTTCTTCTCCACCTGAAAGGTTCCTTCAGATTCCAGTTTAAGGCATTGTGAATACTAATTTCTCCTATTAAAAAGCCCTCATATCCCTGCCATGCTCTCATTTGAATGACAGACTCAGGGGAGATCTCTTAATTCCTTTATAGTGGGATTCAAGACCCTTCACTTCAAAAAGTATAAATCATACTCCCAAATGAATGAGGGAGGGAGTGGGAGGGGATTGACGAGAGGGGCTTCTGATGTGTTTCGGTGGACGGCACAAACTGAATCCGTCTCCCCGAGGTGTTCAAATCTACTCTCCAGTGATACGGCTGCCTTGTGCTTACGACCCGACTCCTGGGTCAGTCAAGTTCATCCCAAACAATTACATACAAACAGAAATGTCTCTTAGTGGTCGGTTTTGATTGGTGCTCTTCGTTTTACTTGAAAATGTAATACCTCTTGAACTTTTCACAATACAACAGAAACATTTGAAGTATTTTAGCGATATTGTATGCGGCTCAAAGTAGTGAGTTATTTAAAATTTTTTGCAAATAAATAACTTTTCAGAACGTAATTAGTCAAAAGGGTGATGGTAACACTAGAGGAGTTGTGGAGATCGAAAGCTGACAATCTCTTGCATTAGTTGTGCACTACATATTTCTGATTTCCATTGTTGGTAGAAATCCTCAACAAGTCCTCAGAAATGATTTAGTAGAGGAAACAGACATATGGAAGAGAAGACAATTTGTGCAGAACAATAGCCTAACAATGCACCATCTCCTACATGATACATGGAAGTGACAACATCATTCTGTGGGCATGCATTTCTGGATGTATGGAGCTACTTACAGGGCAAATGTGGAACTAAACACTTTACATCCTGTGAAAGACTTGAGACTGGTGCTATATTGGTTTTTGATGTGTCCAACTGTCATTGGACAGTTGCCCAGGGTGGCATTAGAGGGGGGATGGGACCCCCAGAAACTAGAAAATAAAATATATATATATATCATCTGTTAGTTGTGCTCTGAAAAAGATTGCAACTACATTCCTGTGCTGAGTCCTAGGAAATTAGGTTACTATTGAAATTTTGTATTTTATCTCTGTCCCAACTCTGACAACCCTAAGAACTATTGCAGGTAAAATACTCACCACTTATGTGAGTACTTCCTGAGATCCATTAGATCTCAGGAAGTTTTTTTTTTCTCATGGTGATTTGTACAGCAACCCATTTACCACGAAGGCTCAATCCTAGAATAACCCTGAAACAGCTGGATTACCAGTGTGATTTTACAGAATGAAACAAGCTCTAAATCATTCTGGTTTATACCATTCTTGGTAGTGGCAGGATCATGCTGTGGGACTGCTTGCTGCCAGAACTACTGTTGCACTTCATAAAATCCAGGCAGCTATAAAGAATGTAGACCCCTTCATTTTAGTATCTCTGTTTATGTCATAAACATTTATGTCATACATTTTAGAGTGTTTTCTTCTTATCTTTGAATCTTTGTGTGAGCAGACGCAGTGTTTTGTGGGATTAGGTTGCATCGGGGCCACTGGCCACTTTAAAATGCATGACTGCCTCCCAGCCGAGCTGCACAGGACCAGCATCTTTTATCTATTGACTTATTTATTCCTAAATGACACTTGCGCTACGAGATAAATCATAGTCTTACACCACTCCCTTCCCAGTTTTCATTTTAATTGTGAGATCACAGTGTCAGCAGTTAGTATATTGGTGTGAGTGGCCTATTGATTATTGATTTGGAGTTATTGATTATACTCCCTGGAGAGCCTAATCCTTTCTGATTCATTTGAATTCCTCTATTAATCTTGAGATCCCACTCACACCTGAAGCAGCATGTACACTAATGAAAATAGATGGTCGTTTTTCTTACTGCGACTTCTCCCTCTGCTTTTGATTCATCATTTCTAATTGATATATTTGCTTTTGGATGTGTGCGCTAAAATTACAATTGACCCTGTGTCAGTGCTGTTTTACTTAGCACCCTGAGGGACTTCATTGTGTTTTAAAGTTTCATATGACCTAAAAAATCCATCTTGTGCACATTTTTCTCTGTGTCCTTGTGTCTTTGATAGCATTTAGTTGTTGGCCCCCTTTTTTGCTGCATAGAGCTTCAAAGTCAATCTTTGCTCCTGCATCATACTTTTAGTAAATTTAGACAGAGACATCTGTCGAGCTTTTGAAAACTGATGAAGTAACAGATGTTAAATAATATTAACACTGCAGTGCTTTTTTTTTCTTCTTTTTTTTAACAACTGCTGACAGTTGTAGCTTGCAGTTTCTGCTGAAATAATTGGTAGTATTTTCCCCTGCTTAATGAGCCAGCTGATAGTTTTCTCATGTTTGATTAGGATTGTGCTGAGTGCCTCAGTGGGCTCCGGATGGCCCCGAAGAGGCTCCGTCTCCCAGCATTCTGCAGCTGGAAAGGGCGCTTTCCTCCCTCCAGGCTGCAGTTTGGCTGCATGTCGCTGCCTGGATGCAGTGAGGAAGGAGATAGAGGGATGGCCCTCCATACATTAAGGCCAAATGCATCACGGTATTACTTTTAATGCCGCAGGCGTGCCCTGTGAAATAATGCGACGTTTAAATGTGGATCGATTTTGGAATTAAAAAGTTAGTTTGCAAAGATTTACTGTGGGGAGTTCAATGTCTGAGCTCTTTATCAGGGGCGCAAATGGCTGGTTATGTGCTGTCCGACAGAGGTACGATTGAGGGATCGATAGGCGCGTGATTTACTAACTGGAGTACAGGTAATCAATAAGTATAAAAGTAAATGAAATATGCATTACTGGGATTTTATTAGAGAAAGGTAGCAGGGAGAGAATAACGGTCAGGCCATTTATTTTTATATCTATTGATTATACAACATAGGGACTTCGCTCAAAGCATGCCCTGAACAGCTCTCAACACCCAGCGCCTGCACACCCGTCATGTGATTTATGGGTGTTGAGGTCATGGAATGGGTTGCCAGTTAAAACGCTGGCCTGATAGGACCTTGCTGTACAATGTGTCTGTAAGGGACGTGAAGCTTTATGCAGCCTGGTGTCTGAGGGGGATGTCCTACTTTTCCTCTGTCTGTATTTCTGCTGTTTTAAGATGTTGTCTTGAAGATTTATTGAGATATTCACTTCATGTCACACTTTGTTTCTGCTTGTTTAACATAGTCTATGAAGAATATTAAAGATATCACATTATTAGATATATTAGCACTTTCTTGACTTGCTTAATTGCAAAATTTATATTATTTTTTTAAAACACTGGTTGCACAATTTTAAATTTATTTGAAGTTTTCTTTAATCCGCACAGACTCAAAATGCATACAAATAGCTAACCAGTTTAACTTTGCTCTACTGCTTCTCACTAAAAGAAGAGATTGCATGTCAGATGCTTCTTTGAGGCATAAAAAACCATGTGATTAGTGGAGTCACTTGCTAAGGACATTATAACCAACATTTTTTTGGAATGTATAATTATATTGAACCCTGTACGTAAATATCAGCCACAAGTTACAGGCTGAATTATAATTCCACCTTTGAAAAAACCTCAAAAATATATAAAAGTCTATAATAGTATGACTTTAATACATGATGAATGTTGGTCCTGATTATAATAGTATCACCTGAAAACCTGACATAAAATAGATGATAAGCTGAGGGATGACAATTCTCAGGTCTTTCTTCCTTTTCTTAAAGTTATGACTTTCAGATACTGTTAATCAAGACATCTTCAAAAGATTACAAGAAAGTCTGGCTTTGCAGAAAATGTATAAGAAAAGATTGTTAAAGCTTTTGAAAAATATTATGTAAAATTAAGGAATATAAAAAACACAAAAATAGCACATTTCATCTTAAATATTCATGTCACTTCACTCTTGCACCTACATTAAAAGTCTCTCCTACCCCCAGATGACGAAGCAATTCTTCTCTCCAAGATTCAGAGCCATTGAGATCTGTGATGAAGCTTTTCTGCTTGCAGTGATACTAACATGATGCACGTAGCCCAGAGCAGTCATGTGTTTAACACAAAAATGGCTCTGATTCAGCATCTCTACTCATTCAGTTATGGAAAAAAAAGCTTAATGAAGAAAAATGTATACATGACAAAAATGCATGATGACTGCAAACAAGTGTGCAGTGCTGGTTTTTATTGACTTTTGTAAAATGATTTCATAATATTCTGATGTTTTTGTCTCACTGACCCTCCAGGCAGATTAATTTCATTCCGGGACTGTTGTGCTCATCTGATGTGCGGAGGAAGAAAGAAACTGAAGCTGTTTTCATCACAGCATCAGGTAACAGTCTTCACACAGTCACACAGCTGCACTGATTTGGAAACCACATCTTAAAGATGTTGAGAAAGGCAATTGTATTACATATGTCTTTCTGTAGTTTAGGAACCTTGGTACAAATTACTGGTAAAAGGATTTTTCCTGATTTTAGGATCCCTTTGCAATTACTAGACTTAGTTTCCTATTTAAATTTTATCCCACTGTCTGTCCATTCATCCATCTAAACAAGCAAGCCCCAATAAATTTATAATAAAGTTCTAATCTTACATTTAAAAAAGACTCACAAGTAGTTAAAAATTGGAGTTTGAAAAAATATTGAGTATTTACATGACAAATGTGTAGGGAATTTGTTTTTGCCCTTACTTATTGTTCTACATTATTAAAAGCAAAGCTGGTTTGTCCATACCAGGCTATTACCACAACTCCACTCTAGTCTCCAGCTTTAAATTTTCTATCTTGTTCTTCTCAGTATGGTTATTGCCAACACACAACAGAAACACCAAGTCAAAGCAGAATGTTCTTTTTGGAACATGAAAGCAAACATTTTTATGAAACAATCTACTTGAGTGGTATTATAGGCCTGTATCAATAAAAATGGAAGAGCAGTAAGGGGAGATATGAAATGGACATTTGTGACAGCACAATAGCATTTTACAAGCTACTGAAAAATGTCAGATTTGCTTCTTTTTTTACAGAAACTATCCTCTGCTGCCTCTGTTTTTTATCTTTGCCTATAGCAGATTATAAACACAATGTTTTAAGTTCTTAACTAAGCCATTGTCTCTGGACGTATGCTTGCTTATGCTGTTTCTTCTCTAATGTTCTCTAATGGCTGAGATTAAATCGTTCACAGTTGGATGTTATTTACTAAATAGATGTCTTCCGAAGGCAATAAGTTGCACTAAATTTTTTCTAAAGAGCTTTGAATACAAATGCATCACACACATTTTTTAGGAAAACATGTTGTGCACCACATATCCTTTCTTCTCATTTTACAATTACATATTACATTGCATTCTGTAATTAATATAATAACATTGAATTGTATGCTTCTAATGTGGAAAGGTTTAAATTTTTCATTACTTGCAATCAAATATTGATTATTTGGTAAGGTGGTAAGGAGAGGTTTAGCACAGAGAAGTGATAATTGGCGTTACACAGAGTTTATTATATCTCAGAAGACATTAAGCTGTCTGTGCTGTGTGTGTTTAGACCAGTGGAGCTGCCTGTTTTCATTAGCCTGATGGCTCTGAACCTTGTGTCTTCACCAAATTGAAATCTGAATTGGTTTGTCCACCATTTCCTCTCCGTTCGCCACTCCTGCAGCTGCAGTTTGTCATTTAAATAACAAATGCTGGTGGTTCCCTGATTTACTGAGGGGTGCGGGCCCCTGATGTATATTAATATTGCTGCACAGGGCTCTGTACTTGGGTCCATCATTCATTTGGATAAAAGAGGTGGAATTTAAAAGCAGCCAATGCTTTGCTTGGATACAGATTGGATCCATTTATTGCACTGAGTGATGGAATAGCTGGCAATTCTGTCCTTCACCTTCCCAGTGCTGAACCTCTTCCCATAAAAGTAGAAAAAAAACAGATTCACCCCTGACCCCTAAGGACTCCTGCATGTTTTGTAGTCAAAATGCAGAAGCAGGACATCCCTCAGTCTGTTGACAGGTAACCCGTAGTCTACTATAAACCGATTGAAAGTGAAATCAATTTGAAAATATCTATTTTTTGTAGAATTCTGCACATTTTTATTGCGATTTGCACAGAAATTGTGAATTTAAAATTGCTTGAATTTAATATTAAAGTCTGTCTATGTGTAAGGGGACAATAAAGAGGGAGCGTTACTGAACGGCACATCCTCTCCGACCCTGTTCGGACTGCTTTACTGTTTCTTGAGTCTAGTGCCCCCTGCCCACTATGATTTATCATGCATCCCATGTCGTCCAATGTCAGTTTCTGCAGCTGCAACTGCTCTGTATAAATCTTTACTTTGGCAGCCCCCTGCACCATGTCTCTGCTCAGTAATCACAGGACCTCCAGGAGATGCACACTTACTCTGACAAGCTTTCACACTCCAGCACAGGAATTTTGGTTTGCTGCCACTCTGACATAAATGTGCACAGAGGCAAATCAGATTCTGTGATTTACTGAGTGAAGTCGTTTCCTGGTAGACATCCTGTTTGCATGGAAAGATTGTTGTCTGCATTCAGCAGAAAGAGTGACGTATTACTCTTAGTGAACACGACAGCTGAGTCTTTGGATTAGCCAGAGGAAGTGGATTGTTGTATATGTTAGTGGCTGGATCTGGAACTCTGTAATCAGGAGTGAAAATGGTCTGTGGCTGTAGGTATCCTCCGGGACTCCACGGGAAATTACTCAGGCGGTACCCAGCTGTTGCTTTGTCTTCTTTCTTTACCCTTTTAGCACCTTCACTGCACTGCTAAACCTGGTCGTGAAGAAAAAAAAAACAACAAAACACAAGAACTTATCAGGCCAGGTATCTGTTTGGATTAGATGACCACTCCACTTCTCAGCTTTAAATTGGAGGCTTTCTACTTTCCTTCCTGCCAATCCAGAAATTCAACTCAGTCCAACAAGTTTTTGAACAAAAGATACTTTTGCTATTTTTCTTTCTTTTACCCATTTAATAGTTTTAAGGGTATATATTATCAAGACTAGAACCTTTCCCTTTTGATTTCAGGCTTGTAGCTTTCAATAACTATTCAGATACATGTTAGAAATTCAGATGTACCAGTAAGTAAAAAAGACAAGAAAAAAAAGAAAACAGGCCGTTGTGAACAAAATATGAAGAGACTATGTTAAAGTTTAATTCATAAATTAAGGATTCACATTGGGAATTTAGCTAGTACTCTTTTCTGATGTAGTTTGGAGATCTAACAAACCGGCGCCTTATGGAAATCATTCTGTGATGAGCTTGGTTTGCCCACAATTTGCCAGTGGAGTAAGAACTCTTCCAACAAAACCTGTTATTTCAAACACTGAAATGTGTTGCTTCTATTTCACTGATCTACAGTAACCAGAGTACTTGTGTTTGGAAGCCAGTGATTGGACAAGTCTCACTTGTCTCCAAATAATCTGTCCATTTTTGACATATTTGTGAAAGTTTAACCCTGCTGCTGTAATGTAGCTGTGGAAATGTTATTGCAATGGCATTTTAATAGCAACTCAAGTTTCTCTGCAATTACTTTTCTCACAGTAAGACAAATTTCCATCCTAAAAGATCACTCTTGGTTAAAACTGAAGTTAAAATACTTGTCTGTGAAGTGTTCTGGGCTTTATTTGGTTCAGACACAGGGAGATAAATATGCAAATGCAGCTGTTTATCAGTGGTGATAATTCCTGAAATTGACTGAAAATGGTAGACTGGGATATGTGGTTGCATAGTTTCAAGATTTTACTTGTTTTTGGCCATAATCTGATTTAGGTGTGTGTATAGTGATCGTTCCAGGAAGAAATTATGCTTGTTTATAGTCAAGTTAGTCAACGTCTGTTTTGATGTGTTGGTACAATGTGGGTGCCCAGGTGCAGGCCAGCCCTTAGCCATGGAGAGGCCACCTATTCTCCCCCCCTCTGCCTTCATGTGTCCCCTTGCCCAAGCGAGACGGCAGCGTGACAGATCACCTGCGCCGGAGGCCCCCTGCGTTCCTGCCCGGCGGTCCGGCCCCCTCTCATTAATGCCCAGGCTGGTGCGAGGGCTGCATGGCAGCACAAGACAAATAACGCTACCACTCAGCCATCACTTGTGCTGACAGAAATGCAGCCCACCGCACTATTTTGCCCTCTCAAGCTCCACTCCACAACCTGCTCTTGTCCTTCAACCCCCACCCCCATTTATTCGGTCTCTACCTGCACCTGTCTGCGCTGCTCCACCAAACTTTTACGTGCTGGGGGGGCTTTTGATGCTGCTGCAGGGCGAGTTTAGCACTGAAATTCACGCAGGTTGATGTACAGGCTCCACTTACCAGCTGCCTTTGCATACACACAGTTATCTGTTTGTCTTTATGGAGACATATTTGTTTTTAGCAGCCCGTTCTGTCAGGTGCTTCTTGAATTGTGTGCAAACCCTCTTGCCGGGAGGTCTGATTTGAACGTCTTATTTTTGCATTTGTACAAAGAGCCTTGTGTGTGTGTGTGTGTGTGTGTGTGTGTGTGTGTGTGTGTGTGTGTGTGTGTGTGTGTGTGTGTGTGTGTGTGTGTGCGCGAGTGCACGTGTGTGTGTTCAAGAGAGGGAGCAGCAGAGAAAAAGAGGGAGAGAGAAACACAAAGGCTAATCATTAAAGAGCCATTCAACCCTGTTCATTTAAGTGTGGGAATCAGCAGGCCCATTACTGTCAATGTGTAATTAGCTGATTAATAAACAGGGGGAGCGGCAGTGCTCCAGGAAGGCCTGTAATGATTGTTTTTAGAGAGCATCTCATAAGAGCTTATTAAGATGGTGAGGTGGTTCCATTCAACTTCCCATTATCACCCACAGTAAATGTATGTACTGTAATTCTTCCTCTGACAGAGAATCGTTGCATTCTAATTTCTTTGCTGACCTTGGTGTAAAACTCCTTGATTGCAGGTGTTGCTTTTGCTACAAACACATTACTCAGTTTTCTTTAAAGTTATCATTTAAACACATAAATTCCCTCTTAAATATTAGTATATAAAATGCATTGCATTTTTTCATATGACTTCATATTTGTAGATTCGATTCAGCTTTTCTTTTTTCCACAAGCCTCGTTTGCACTCATATTCCTAAATAAAATCCACTCCAGCAATTTTTAATTCTTTCTTCAGATTCTCATTAGATTCAGATCTAAACTTTGGCTAGACCATTCTAATCCTTTCTGTGCAGTCCCACAGAATGATGCTTTCACCACCATGTTTCACTGCAGGGCAGCATGTGGTGTGTTGATTGTGGGAGAGAATGTTTAAGTTTGACTGGAAGCTCAAAACATCCTAATAAAATACTTTGGTTTCTTGTCTTTATATAGTATCATATAAAGAGGTAGTTTTGTAAAATGCTGTTCCAAAGTCTTGAGTAATCCTTCACTTTTCCATTCAAGGTGCCAGTAATCTTTTCAAAGACATTTGAGAAATATTTCTTAAGATCTTTCAAAGTTTTCTGTAGACTTTGTTTGTAGGTATTTTTTTATTTACAGTCCTGAATTTTTTCCAACTCTAAGCTGATGATTATTTAGACTAAAAACTCCAATAAAAAATAATATATGTATGAAAACCTCAGCTGGGAACCACATCAAGTTGTGATCTTGATGCACGTTGCTACGTTGAGCCTGTCACTAAGACACATTTTGCTGCATGTACTTTTGAAGAAGAGGCATTTTTAGCAAGATGCTGGTAAAGGTGATGGTGCTGCTTCTGATTATTATTAATATTGCGGCGATGACTACAATTCAAGATATTGTGGATATCTATTTTTAAATTATTTTAATCTAATGGTATGTACTAATGGCACAAATTTCATCATTTTAAAATAAAGTGGGAAAGCATGTAAAAATTACACTAAAACCCAAGTGCATATAAATTGTATAAAAACAATTAAATTTGAAGGGGGCTTGTTTTGTTTCTACTGCATTGTCTCGTCCTGACTCTGACCTTCACGTTGGACTTTTGTTGGTATGTGGTGCACCTCGCTCATGCTAATGCACTCAAACTAATGTTCCCTGCCGTTTCTTTGTATCTGCCAAATATGAAAACTCCTGAATTTTGATCAAGCCCTTTGACTATGTTTAACCCGAAGTGTTTAGGTTGGACCTCAGCAGCAGTTAGTCATCATTCCCTCAAGAAATATTAATCAATTATCTTGCCCGCCGGATCATTTTGGGGAAGAAGTCATCTGGAAAGAGCCACAAGCAGATAGAAGGGGAAAGAACTAAAGCACATGCCAGTGAATGCTGTAATGCCTAATCCTTTGAGACAGCCCACAGCCACAATGTCACTTCTAGTTGCCTTGTCCTCTGCTGTGGGGCTGCCTGGAAAATACGTTGTGTGACTGGTGCTACCTTTTTGGGGTGGCGACCTGGAAGGATTTATTTATCAAAACTGAAGTAGAAGCTGCAGGAAAGCAGGTTAGGGAGCAAATTTGTTCCTTTGTTCTTCTGTCTCTGGTGAAAATGCGCTCTGCTGTTTCCAAACCAAAGAGGATCTGTAACAGGGAAGGTGTCAGTGACAGACGAAGTGTGATGATTAGAGTTAAAAACATAAATGCTACAAAACTGGTTAAGCTTAAAAAGCTGGAAAAATTGGCCTTTTAATATCCGTGTCCTCAAGTCGTATGGGGCCAAATTGGATTTGGCTCACATGACCAAAATCTCATTAATATTTAACTTATTAGTAGAGGATTGCTTCAGTTGTTTCCACACATTCAAAGCAGTGATCCATGAGTTCTGAATTTGATTTATTATTTTAATTCAAGTAGCTTCAGTGAGCAAAAAAGGGGGATTTTACAGGCTCATGTGAGAAACTTAGAATATCATCAAATGTTAATTTATTTAACTCATTTTATTGCCATTCAGTACATATGGAGATTTCTAAATTTGAATTTAGAAATAAATCAAAGTTTCCAGAGTATGAGGAAGAATGAAGTTTTTACAGTCAGTGATTATTTGAATAGCCACGTCATTTGCTGGTTTTGGTCCGAAGTTGTTTTCTGAAGTCCAACAAGCTGATTCATGGAGATGTTGGTTTTATTTTCCAGCAGGACTTTGCAACTACGCACACTGCTATAAAAAATGTAATCAACATATTTTATGTAGCCCATAGACCTATCTTAACCTAAGGAAGCATAATAGGTCATATTTAAGGTATACATTTACACCTATATGAATCTATATAAATTACAAATTTCACTTTTTGTCTGGAGTCACTGAAATGAATAAACTTTTCACTAATTCACTAATCTACTAATTTATTGATCCACCCGTATTTGAACTTTCTTTTTCTTTTTTGCTCCATATTTCAAAATTTGAAATGTTCTTTGTCTTTCTTTTTAGCTATCAACCCATTTCATAAAGATCAGCAGAGAAAGGAGGCAAAAGGAGGTGCCCGCAGTAACACACCAAACCCTGGAGCAGTAGGACCAAGTACACCTCAGTCTCCTACTTCTGCTCAGCCTGAAAGTTCGTCTTTACTCCAGGGCAACCACGAGGACACTTGAAAGAGGCTTGACAGACGCATCTAATTCCTAAAGCGATTGTGCCTGAGAATGAAATAGCTAGAACCCCCTTCTACTCCACAAACTTTACAACAAAGAAAGAAAAATACAAAAGCACATCATTAGTCTTCAAATCAGCATGTTCCTGCTCGATCCAGCCCTTCTAGGTAGTATATTAAGCATGACAAATGTTAATGCAATCAAGCCTTGTTAAGCGCTCCACCATCTCCTTAAGCAAGAAGGCAGCTTCAAGTGGCTCCTCGTTCGACTCAAGACTTTACTACTCTTCCTGTTTCCACACTGAGTCTCCAGGCCACCCGCCACTGCATAATCCATTAATTATGTCCACTCCTGTAGCACAGCACTTGTCAGCAGGAACCTCGGAAAGTATGGTCAGTTGAGGCTCGTTGACCAGGGGGCGACTGCTCCACTTTAAGGCAACCAACAATGGCTGTAAAGCAGCTAGCTCCGAGGGAGATGAACATCACAATGTTTAGCTGCCACATGCTGTTGCGGGGTTAAGAGAGGCGACCGCCGCTTTCGAGCCACACAAAGTACAGGCCTCCTATTAGCATGGATTTGAAAAGCTACAGTTGCTACAAAGGTGCTCATTAGCACAACACAGAGGGAGCGTAGTCATGGTCCTCGGAGGAGGGCCGCCTCTGTTCTCTTCAGGTTGCCTTATATATTCAAATTTCCCCAAACAGATTTAAAGTTCAAGGCTGGCTGTAAATCTGTCTGAAAAAGCTGTTTTTTTTTAGCAATGCTGGCTGAGTTGCTTTTGGAGCTGGAGGAGCAACAGGAAACAGGAAAGGAGGGTTATACACAGTATCTTCAAAACCCCTCTGGGTATATAGTTTCCAAGTGGTTTCACCTCTAGGAGATCAATGGCAGCAAACAGAGGAAACAAACGAAATAATCTGAGTAAAGCAAATAAATAGGTGTGTAGAAAAAGATGTGCAACGCAATAAAATCAATTCAACTTTTAGTGCAGTAGCATTTTCTCACTTGAACAATGTAGAAAATTCAGTCACCTACAATGTGAGTACATTTATTCAGTGATGAAACTTGTATCAGTATATTTTACAGCCCACAATTTTGTCAGTAGGACAGTTTTAGTCACCCTAACATCACGTTTGGATCATACATACAGAAAGAACTTTGAGGATTCCTCAGTCCTCTCCCCATTTGATCCAGAGTCCTGAACTGGTTTCATGTTCCCCCTTCACTTCAGCTTAATCGACAGGTTTTCTGCAGGTCCAGCCACTGCAGTGGCAAAAGAAGAAGGATGTTTGTATGTTCGGTGAATTATTTCTCTGTTGATTTGCCCATATATTTTGGATAATGTTCCAGCTGAAAGACCAATTGATTTTATTTTTCTGGTAGAATTCACCAGATTCCAATTTAAAATGTCATCATATTTTAATTAGTTTTTAATTAGTTTTTTTTTTTTAATTCAGGTGTACCAGGAGCAGAAGGGTACAGTTATCTAGAAGCGTGCATGCTCGGACATGTATGGTTGAAAAATCTACAAACAGAAAAATAAGACTAAGAGAACCAACGTTTTAGTCAAATATTGCTTATAACCAATAAAAGCTGCAAGTGTTAATCAGCGTACCCTGCTAAAAGTCTGATGAAGTTTTTAGCCAAAAGTTAATCACATTTTTAATGCCTTTTTTTACAGAAATTCACAACATAATCACCAGCTGCATGACATGTCTTTTCAGATATTTTAAAGCCTTTTTAAAGAGAAGAATTGCATTTAATAAAATGAGATTTGCTAATTAATGTGAGTTATATGTCTGCAATAATCTGTGTGAGAAGGATTTATGTGATCATGCTGGGGAGGAATGACATTTATAAATGCTGTGTGGGCACACTATAGTTTAAATGGATGCCTCACATTACTTTGCTAGTTGCTGCCACAGAAATTTGTCAGTGTTCAGATCTCCGCAAACCTCACAGCTGCTACTGGTTTCCCTCCTTTTCACATCAGCATTACACCTGGTAAATAGGAATTGCACAGATTAATGATCATTGTAAAACAGAAAAAAGTGGTTAATAAAAAAAATTATAAAATTGTTTTTTAGAGCAGTCTGTGTCTCAACTGTTTGAGATGTATTTATGTATGTTTTGAACTGGAAGAGCTTTACAGTTAATGGTCCGTGTTTTTTAGTTTTTTCCATTGTATGAAAAAGGGCGTAATAAAAGTACATGTAGCATTCAGCCCAAAAAAATGTCTCTCAAAGGGAAGTGGAGATGCGAAATGATGTGAGAAACTTCACACTCATTTACTCATTTATATATTCTGTTGGTTATGGATTAGAAACTTGGAGTAATTGATTATTTTCTGCCGAAACACAATATTTAAATCCAGACACTTATATTGAATATTACAACTTTGGGTTGCATATTGTGATCTGAAACATACTTTCTCGAAAGTTTAATTTTCCTCTTGCTGTCAGGCCACATTAGTAATTATCTGATTGCATTCACCTAATTGAATGTAAGCACTGCGAGTTATTGGTTATAAGAAAACTAATTTCATTTAATATAACGTTAACTGCAAAACCAGGCCTGTTGTTTAAGATGCATCCAAAGAGCACGACTACGCCCAGCTAATCTAATTTAACTATGGTTCCTATAGTAGAAACAAAGCTCATTAAAGAATGATTCCTTGTTTGTGGTAAAGATTTCTGCAGTGGAAACTCACATTAAGATGCATCGATTCCTGCATGGGTTAGTCAGTGGCCGGGAAACAAGACCCAAGCTGCCACAGAATAATTAGCAGTCCCCATAATGACACCTCTCCCAGACCTTACGCCTCAAAATTAATTTACAATGGCTCGGAAATAGGGGAATGGCTTCCGTAGAGCTAGTCAATTGTCCTGTTACAGTTAAGGAATCCGGCAGGCTGGTTGCACTCATATTTCATCCCAGGTAAAGATTACCTGTCACCCCCATGGGAGATGTATTGATCTGTTTTCCTTTTTCCGGCAGCAATCACCTGACAAAGGCACCTAGGAGGTGAGTGAATGAGTGATGCCTGGTCGGCCTGGTCTAGCCTGGTGGTTTCTGTTGTCCATAGGTTTTAGAGCTTGTGAGGAAGAGCAGCAACAATGCTGTCATAAACTCTGCTTGAATCTCATCTGCATTCCCACAAAGCAGTGCCCTCTGTGACACTGGTCACAGGTCAAAGGGGAATTAGGTTGTTTTTTTTGTGCCTCCTTTCTTGTCAGTGGCGTTTGTTCCTACTGTGTAATGTGTACTGATGATGAAAATGTATGCAAAAAGGCCTCTCTGGTTCCTGCTGACAATTGCATGTTGTAAGTCACCTTAGTTCAACTCACTTTGTATTTCAGAAGAGATTCACCAGGTTTGGATGGGCTTCGAATGACGATGGAGCCATTTCCCCCTGACTTTCTGGTCGTCATCTTTCTCTATGTCATATGGTTTCTTGGCAGCTAATGTATTTATGTAATTGCCTTGATATATAACATGTATGTATTACTGTTGACACCATGCATCTTAACTAATTACAGTGTATAAAATGTGTTGTATAGTATTTATGATGTGATTATTTTGCATCTTATAACTGAGGATTTAGGAATGAGGTCATTAAATTTATTGATAGAATTACATGATAGATCTCACTGGAGATGCATCACCTTTATATATATTTTTTTTTCTAATTTCATTTATAGGGATTTAAGAAAATCTTGGTGGTATCAGGGCTCCAAGGCAGCTATCACATTTGGAAGGTTGTGCGAGTGCCATCTTATCTCTTAAGGCTGTTATCTTTGTGGAGGCATGCCTAATTGCTTTGCAAATGATCTAAAGAGGATTACTAATCCTTCAGAAAACATCTGTACCGTATTGCTTCATGTAAGAGAGACGTTACAATTCTAAAGTTCAACATTAACAAAGATTTAATGCAGTAGTTTCCTTTCTGGTTTTATAATGTAAAGCTCAAGTATAACAGATGAATCAGTGAGTTCTTTAATGAACTTTGTATGGCTATAAGAAATTGTTTTAAAGCCGCTCTAGTTAAACTCAAGTCATTTGTGTTTTTGTAATGTCTTGGAAGATCCATGCCCAAAACATTGCTATGGGTTTTTTCCCCTCTGTCATGCGTGTAAAAAAAAAAATACAAATATTTATGCATTTTTAAATTCAATGCTGAATTCATGTGCAATAAAATAGTTTTTGTGATCAAGTGGGCTTGGAATGTTAATGAGAGCAGAGATTTAGTCAGTTTTGCATTTAACAGCATTAACAGGCAGAATCATTCAGTCACTTGATCACAATAATAATAAACAATGTCATAATTTACTCATACAGAAACAATTACTTTTTTTGAAGAGACTGACAAGCTTCATAGATCTTCAACACAGTGCATTGCAAACTTAACTTGTCCAAATGTTATTACAAACTCCCAGATATTTTATAGGGATTTAACGCAATAGAGTAACACAAAGTAGTGCATATGAAATGAAAGGAGATAAAAAACATGTGTATAAATTTGAAATTTAAGAGTAACATTCCAGTCAATCCTTTTTTTTTTGCTGCAAATACACACCAGTTTTCAAGGCTTCCCACAAGTTCTCCATTGGATTTTGGTCTGGGTTTTGACTGGTCCATTCTAACACATCAAGCCATTCCTTTATGTCATTAGAGATGGTGTAAAGAAGTGAATAATTGTTTATTTTTTTGTGTACTAATTGTACACTAATAAAAATCACAAAGTGCTTTGCAAAGAGAGAATTATATAAATGGTACATGTTTACAAACAAATATAACAATATTTAAAACAGTCTCAAGAAAAAGAAAGTGACGAATCCAATTAGCTAGTTTTTAAATGAATTAAGAATCTCAAGACAACGTTCAACCCGAGTTCTGCATGCTGAGAGCAACTACGACTGGTTCCTGTGACTGGTAGTATTTTTTATTGATGTATCTGAAAGTGCAATTCAATAGTCTAGTTAATAGAAAATAAAAACATGGATAACCATTTTGACTTCCTATTTTGACGCCAACCGTATTTGCTTGGGAATATATCAGTTGTTGCTTTGAGTGACCTTCAAAGCACATTGACTGGTCAAACTAAACACCTACATTTCCTGCGCTTGGCTTGACTGGTCAGGCAGTCCGTTGCCTGACCAGAGCAGCCATATTATCTGGAGCATTGATCAGACACTTTATTTTCTTATGGTTGAGTTTGTAATTTATCTTACACAAGTAATAAAGGCAAGTTAAAGAACTCTTGGAGCAGGACAGCTGAATCTAATCTGCATGAATGTGATTAGACATAGTTTGAAATGTATATTTATTGCAACAAAACAACAACAATGGGCTCAAAACACATTCTTGGTGTACGCCACAGCCTTGTCACCCTATCTCTGAGATACCCTACACACTTTGAAGGAAACGTATTACTCTGTCAGTCACTACCCACAGTTTCAGCTGCCATCATGTTTCAGAGCAGGTGTGGTGCTCAATGCGCAGATACGATTCTTCCAGTATGAAAACTTTTGTATTTTAAAAACATATTTCTTTTATTGTTGAAAAAGAACAGCTATCTTTAAGGCTGCTAAAAGGAATATGTAAGGATCGGCCTGTTTCACCACAGCTACACAATTAAATGCATAAACGATAAATAAAACGTGCAACTGGTGCGCTAAAAGACATTTCTTAGCTGAGTGACGGTGGTCCTGGCGAATACAAATGTTTGGCTCGGACTGCAGCGAGGCTGACAGAAAAAATACTCAACTGGGCCGCTGGAGATTATCAGTCGATCCCCCGCTGTTAATCTTCCAGCTGAATGGCGAGGACTGCGGTAGTCACTTTGCCACGTGTTGAGAGTCGGGGGCAATTCTCTCTCGCTCGCCGGTGGTCCACAGTTACAAATCACATCATCAGCTGTCTGAGCGCCCACAGCCACCTCTTCTCCACCAGATTGATGGTGAAATGGAGGAAAAATCAATGGCTTCCTCTCGTCAGAAAGCGCCAGCTCTGTCATGTTTGGTCGTTTGATGTTGGCCTCTTCTTCCATTCCGTCCACTGCTGGAAATTGAAAGCTCGGGTTGAACAAACTGACAGACACGGATGCTTTTGAGGTGAGACAATGACCGATTTCATTCTGTCGCCTTACCGGTGAGGTCTGAAAACACTTCAGTGGAGAAGATTAGAGCGATCGGGTTGAGTTGGTTTAGTTTCTAGTAAGTGACGGGTTAGTCTTCAAAACTCTCTCAAAGGCCCCTGTGTAGGTGACCCTGTGAGTAACAGCCATCAGTTCTCGCTCTCGCCATCATTCAGTCCTTATCGTCACTGTGACACTGCGACTCCACAGCAAGGCGTCCGTTCGCCGCTTCCTGCCAAACGAGCAAAGCATCGCTAAGCTTCTTCACTCCCGACACATATTCTCCTCCTAATGGGAAATTCAAATATCACATATCAGCTGAATGCAATATTCACTTAGAGGGAGATAACGCTCTGCCTGATGGTGTCTCATGTATCCGGGTTGAGAACGGGCCCGGCTCGGTCTCTGACACCAGATCCGACTGTGAAACCGGCTGTATATATTCTGACGGGAGCTTGTTGGTTCGCTCTGTGCTTTATTGGCCTGCGTGTTTGCTCGTCTTGTATCCCCTCGTGTATTTGGGGGAGAGCGGATTCCAGGGCGTCTGTCCTGCTGCCTCCTCCTTCGCGCCATTCCTTTTCATTTCTGCTGGCATTCTAATCAGAGCATTATGAGCTTCACCGGGTGAAGTACGCGGAAAGTTGTGTTTCCTGACAGCCAATAAAAACCTTATAATCTCCCTGATTCAAGTGGCCCATTTAGAAAAAAAACCCACTAACTAGCACTATCGCTCACACCACCTCCCTCCCTATTTCTTTAATACCCTTTTTTATTTAATATATAGCCCATGAAAAATGAGAGACTCCCGCTTTGCTGTGTAGATATTTTGCTGCTGATGATGCGAGACGAATTTCCATCACAGCTTTTGTTTCCAGCGGGTGAGCGGATAATCTTTTACAGTGCGGGCAGGGAGGAAGGGAGGGAGGAAGGGAGGGAGGGAAGGGAGGGAGGAAGGGAGGGAGGGAAGGGAGGGAGGAAAGGAGGGAGGGCGGCGCTCCCATCAATCTCCCGGGCTTATAGCTGCCGCGTGGTTGCCTCGCCTTACCAAAACGCCTGCAAAGCAACACAACACTGGCCTGAGAAAGGGTCAGTATGACTACACGGTGAGCTCCGAGACCCTCCTTAACCCTCAGAACAATGCTTCACCTCTGTTCCATTAGTCCTGTCATTGTTATTATGTCATTTTTCTAACAAGGCTGTCACATCTGAGGGAGCAGCATTGCTTTCCTGCTTGACAGCCTTGGGAAACTATGTTTTCGGCTTTAGCTGCTCCTGTTGTCGAGAGGTTTCATCTGTCTCTCTGCTTCGCAGCCATGTGCGCTCTTGTGTTTGCAAAGCGAGAAGGTCTCACTTGTACTTGGGGCGTCTTGCCCAGGCAGACTCTGGAGAGGGGCCCCTGGTGGCCCCCCCGGTGCTGGTGTGTTGGCTGGCTGGCTGGTAGGGATGCTGCACGCTTCTGCCCTGACAATCGTCCGCCTTACAGCTACCCCCCCCCTGTGGAGACGATGGCGCTCTGATTGACAATAATGGGAAGTGGCAGAATCAATGGAAGACAAGAAAGGGGTGTGCGTGAAATTCTCCAGGAGCTTCTAGTCACAGACCAGGGGATCTGGCAACACTCACCTGTCATCCCTGCAGCTCCAGCATTAGAGGCTGTGACAGCAGGAGCTGATGGAGAGAAAGACACTGTTTTCATCATCTCTCTGCTGACAGCCCAGTAATGGTGCTTCCTCCAAACATTTTAGTTACAGTTAAACACAAATATGTTCACATCCCTACTTTACAGACCTGCTTAAAAATATTTATATATTTTTCCACTTTACATAAATTAATCTCTAGCATACATAATTAAAAATGCTGTTTTAATTGATGGTTTAATATGTTTGGTGAACAAAGCTAACTAAGCCAATGTAGGAATAAAGTAACTGCAATAAACCCTATTTTTGAAAATTGAGTTCAGTTTACAGCCACACCCAATGCTCATGACATGGCCTGCAGGATCAAGACATTGCTTAAAAAGAGAACACGACAAAGTAGATAAAAGGCTTCAGTGAATCACTGTGGAATCTGTTATCCACAAAAGGAAGAAACATGTGAATCTTCTCAGGAGTCGTTGATGAACCAAAATCAACCCAAAAAGCAAATTTATTTCCTGAAAGAACACAAATTAAATCAGAACAGATTAGATACAATTTAGTTCTATTATAAAACTTTTGAAAATATATTTTTTACTGTTTTTTCCACAAAATTGCCCAAGTTGCACATTTATGATTGAAAAATAATCTTTGCTCTGGTTAGAATTATTATATTGAGTAACTTGTTATCGCAAACTGTAGTAAGTGGCTATCAAAGAACACATTTAAAATAGTGGTTTAAAACATTATCTAAATATATATCGATATGGCTTAAATGCACTCCTGATCTTCTGCAGGTGCTTTAAATGTGTGTGTCTGCATGTGCGTGTGTGTGTGTGTGTGTGTGTGTGTGTGTGTGTGTTTGCGGATGGAGGGCAGGTGTCACGACAGAGGGGGCACTCCATCCTCTAATTGATCGGCAAAAGATGCACATGAAGAAGACGTTAAAGCGAAATGAAGTCATAAAAGTGGATTGAGACATTTATTAAGTCAGACGAAAAGCCCTCAGAAACATTGAGATTGTTTATTGATTTTTGTGTTTTGGCTGGCTGCGCAGGAGTAATCGCTTGTTCTGCTGCTGCTGTGTAGCGGAGATGGTGGAGGCGCAAGCACGGCCGAACGCTCGGGTGGAGGTGCTCACTTCCTCCTAAAAGAGATGAGCTTAACCAGCAGAACACTGAGTTCATATTATTATTTTACATAATTTATATTCTGACTCAATGCACAGCTAAGAATGCCAGCTGCTTTTGGTGGAGTGTTTCTAAAGTGCTGGCAGGCTCAAAAGCCAGTCTATTCCCAGATCTCTTCACTCATAGAGTAATAGAAACACTGCAGATTCTATTGTTCTGCTCTGTGTTTGTGGGTTTTGTATGTGCAAATGCATGTATCTTTTATAATTCAAGCAAGTTGTGTTGCAATATTCACTTGAATAAACAGTAGAACTCGGAACATAAAAAGACCATAAAAAACTGCTTTAGACACTTTTTTAAGGTCACTCCAAAACCTAAATATTTCATATGCACTCATCACAATTTTGTGACTGATTTCTAATCTGTTTTCTTTCCATAGCCATATTTCTAAACCTGAATGAGATGCACACATTTTTATAAAGTACAGATTCCTTCAACTCTATGCATTCTTTTCAGTCTCTATTGATTGTCTTATTTATATTAAAATTGGTAAAGTTAGCCAATAAAGTAAAGTTAGCCAATATGGGAACCCTTTCCAGTGACTGGGGTATTTTTCTGGGACATTAATTTACATCCCTCTTATGAAAACAAATTATGAGGGTTGAAATTAGCTCCAACAAATAAAAATCTGCATTGAAGCATTATTTTTCTCAGTTAGCGTATAGTTTTGTGGAAGAAGAGTTCTAAACATTTCAAACTGGTTTAAATTTTTCACTATTATAACTCCCTCATTTCAGTTTTATCACACGTATATGTTTTCCGTTAACTTTGGCTTTAATCAAAGAAAAATAAAAGCAAAATTGTTGCCCCCCTCCACCCCACCCTTCTACCCTGTAGATATTTTTCTAGCTCTGCCCCTGCTCACTGTAAAAACTTTGAGCTTTATGAGTTTCCAGCTGGCTGTTCACGGATCAGGGTCGATCAAGACCAAAGTTGGTCAGCTCTTGTTATCATCATATTTCTCTGTAAATCTATAGAAAATATGTAGGACATTTTGCTCATGATTTTTATTCTGAAAAATGTTTTGGATTTGCCATTTCCTTCCATTTTCCAAACTAAAACTGTATGTACAAATTATTAGAATCTTGAGGCATTATCTGATACTGCCCATGGTAATTTAACACCCTGTATAATATATTATATTTTATCAACTCAAATCATAGTTCTTTCATTTCTTTTCTAGGTGAGGAGATAAAATTGATGTCCATGCTTCATAGCTGTCCTGCTGCACACACGTGCCTTCATGTGTGTGCATGCCTGGGTGTGTGTGTGGTGCGGATGAGTGTTAGGTAGAGTTCAACCATACTGGTGACATCAATCTGCCTGTTCTTTATTAGACGGTGCAGTGAGGTGTAACTGACTGCATTGTCCACAGATGGACTTGGGCCCATAGCGCACGGGACCCTGGTCAGCTGCCCTGACAATACAATCAATAACCACCCACTCATTACAGGAGCCATGCCTGCCTTCTCCCTGTCTAGCTGCCCTATGGAGTCTCCTGTTATTGTACCCTGATTTTTCTTTGTTATTCCACATAACCTAACCCTAAACTTTTCTCTACATTTTTATATGGGTGATTTCGTTTTTGTAAATTTAAGTAAAACCTGGAAAGGGTAAAGGGACACTGAACAGTCCCAGCCAGAGCTCCTCTGCTGCAGTATTCAGGGCCGGACAGTTGCGGATGACAGTGATCCAGCATTGAGCTCGGGGCCTATAAATGGTAATGCCCTCCACTTGCCTTCCTCATAAAGCATAATAAAAGAAGGTTATAAATCCAGCCAATTAGCTGTGTCTATCAGTCGCCTTAATTGGAGTGTCATGACTGGCTAAGGGATGACCTTGTGTGCCAGAGCGCCAAGACAGACGAGGGGGCCAGGGGGGACATCTGAGTGGAAGTGGCCGACTTGGGCTTCTTTAAATCAACTGGATCCAGCAGGCCATGCTGCAGTTAAGGGCCGGGTCATTTGGTGGTAAAACGTTTATGCTGATGTTTGAATTTAAAGTCTCTCGAGTAGATGTGATTATGGGAACAATATGGCCGGGGATCCCTTTGGTCGGGCAATGCAGGTGCCTCGAATCCATCTTGTTGTGCTGCTGTGCAGGAGTTAAATCCTCCCCTCTGTCCTCCTGCGTACCTGGCCAACATGCATCTCCTCTCAACACCTCGCTCAACCGCTCTCTGTGGCCACTCAAACCCGAAACCTCGACTTCCGCTCTGGCTATGAGCATCCACTATCTCATGACACCGGTCTGTCGCAGAGGAAACACTGAGCCCATTTGTTCATGTAGAGATGTCGGCGTTCTCATCCCTTCGCCTCAGGATCAGATGGTATTGAGCAGTTAACCAACCAGCTGTCAGGGACGAGTTTCTCCACAGCTCACTGAGAGACGCCGACAGTTGTTTCCTTTCTCTCTGACCGGCTGGAGATAATTCAGTCAACACACTTTGAACTACAGATAAGGGAGGAAGAGGATGATCCAAGGGACAGGGCAGAGGAGAAGAAGTGGAAGGGTACAGGTGAGGTGGGGTGCATGGAGCAGGTGTATGGGAACTGAAGAGGGCCAAGTAAGATAAAGACTGAGACAGATGCAATCATCTCATTTGCACCTAGCCTTGCAGTCAAAATCAAAAGCTGTTATTTCAGATATTGATTTAAACTCCCGTTTTTCCAGGCTGTAAAGGAAACTTATGTCATTCAACTAAAAAAATTAAGTATATTATAGATTCATTACACAATGGGTGATACATTTCTATGATGATTACTAAAATAGTACATAAAAACAATAAACTAAGATTTTTAATGCTCATTTTGTTTGTTATGACCTGCACCATCATGAGAAAGATAGCTAATTTGACAAAAGGAGGGTAAGCAATAAAATAAAATCATTACAAAAGATGGTAGATGTCCACAAATTGGAAACTGAATGAAAATAAAAGATGTGGTTAAAAAAGTATACAAACAACTGGGATATCATCAGACTTCAGAGGGTTGAACTGTTAGAAGAGTTTACTGGAGGGAGAAGTAGAAACACCACAGAGTGCAGGAAAGGGACGATTCTTGGTGGTTATAGCCACTTGGAGAAAACCTAAGAGAACATCAGAATCTTCTCTTCAACTTACCAAAAGAGAAAAAATAACTCTGCCGTTTTTCAGTGGTTTCAGGGCCTTAAAAAAAAAAAAAAAAAAAAAAAAAAAAAATTAGATTAGAATAAATGTTGCATTTCATTTAGAAAATAAAGTCAGAAAGTCTGGAAGAAGAGCAGGGAGACACAGAAAACCCAACAGCTTGAAATCTCATGAGCTGCGCCACCATAGCACCACCATGATTTGCATTTTCAATAATACCCCAATTTATTAAGAGTGCCCTGTGTTTTCAATAAGTATGCAAGCGACCCTGCATCTCGTGATTTGTCATGACCGCGCGCTGCCACTGCTCGTCCTGTTCCTTCCTGTTTGGGCTGTTACGAGTGTGAAAAGATGAGGGAGAGGAAATTAATTTTCAATAAATGCCCCACAGAGTAGCTTTTGTTTTGTCTCAGCCACGTGGGTTTGCATACCTGCCAGGTGTTGCGTGGCACTCACCCCCCTGGTCTCCACGTGCTCTGTGCCAAGGTGCGTGATGAAAGGCCCCTGGTGGCCTATCAAAGGCCCCATTGAGGTGCAGCTATGAGCAGGACAAGAGGGTCCCAGTGTGGACAGTGGAAATTTGACACTGTCCGACAGGAGTTCCACACAGCCCACTCAGGGTGCTGCTGACAGCCCCACTCGTAAGGAGATCTGGCGCTCTTGTGTGCACTTCTCCTGACTCGCTGCCAGCTGACCCGGAGCAAAGAGGAGGAGCCGTGAGGAGCGTGGTTACGCAGAGGAGTGGATGCAAAACAAGAGTGGCATGTTGCTGGTCTTTTTAACCAGTCACCATTTAAAGCTGCAGGATGGAATTTTATAAAGAATACATTTTTTACATATTTGTTAAAACATGAGACAGATATTCTGTGAAAATATTGATCTCCTCTACCTCCTCCTTGATCTGCTGTTGCAGCCTGAAGAACCAATCATAGCCAGCAGGAAGGTCTTAGTGCTGACAATGTACGGTCATGTATTCTCTGCTAAATGTGCCTAATGACAGAGAAGCAACTCATTGGTCATTGGTGGCTATGTTAATTAGCCTGAGCATTCTCAACAAGGAGATAGGATAGGGGAAGAGGAATGAGCAGTGCTACAGAGATTGTGATTGGCAGCAGGAAGACCCACCTCCTGGCTATGAATGGTTGTTTATAGATAGCACTGGGAGCACTGGGAGAAGGTAGAGGAGCTCATTGTTTTTTCACAGATTATTTGTCTCATATCATATCGTCACAACACAGTGTTAGTTTCAATATATATCTAAAAATATATACTGCAGATTTAAGGTGAATCACACTGAACATTGGACACTTTCTTGGTGCATCTTCTCCTCAAAAGTCCTAAGCTGAGTCTCCTTGCAGTCACTCAAAATCAGATCAACTGTATTAGCTGAGTCCCTACTAAATATCCACCTCAGTGCAAAAAAAGACGTGTTTCTGTGAAGTACAGAGGAGTTGGTTTGCTTATCAGTTATTTGATTTTGATTAATGATCTTCAAATTAACTCCAAAGTTTTTTATTTTTCTTTAATTACAATTTTCACTGAAAAATCTAAAGTTGTTAAACATCCATACACGGAATAAATAATTTAATACCTGTTTCATCTTCCCACAAGAGTTTTCATAAATAATCTGAAATTCCTATTCGCCCACAGCCGCCTTCTTTAACCATTCGGCCGTTCAGGCTCCCCACCTTTAAAAATAACACCCTTAAATAATGGCAACTGGTTTTGTTGACACCCTGGCTGATGTTTGCTGCTCAGTAATATATTGCATCAGCAGAGCAGAGTAGTTGTCTCTGCTCTGCACCTGCACCAACCATTCAAGCTGAAGTCTATAAATCCCAGCACTGGCAGGAATCGGGGAGCAGCTCACTGGACCTCAGGTTGCCTTTCTAACACATTACAGTCCACAAACTCTCATCTATGGACTTTTGCTGATGCATATATGGTTTGTTTATGCATGTGTGAACATTCAGAGTACCGGTGCTTTAAATTCGCCGTCCTTAGATCCCACCAGTGATCCCCACCAGCCAGGCTGCCATTCCACATACCAGCAGGCGGTGCATATACAAATCACTGCGGCCTTGTTAGCATAGTTTAGTGAAGATGTCAGTTTTACGAGGGCCAGGTTGCTTGCTATGCGTGTCAGGGACAGAAAGGGAGGGGGTGACCCACGGGGGGATCACACAAGCCCTCCACCTGTAAATTTTTGACGGAATAACAGGCGGCTGGTGGAGTAACGGGCCCGTACCTCTGCGAAAGAGCTCGAAACCTGGGATGTGATTTAACAGCGACACACTGGAGTGCGCAGAATGGAGACAGACAGAATGAGTTTCCTGCTTCAAATAAAAAAAATTAAAAAAAGCTCCCTGTTATCTGATGTATTGTAAATAATCACTTCCTCACAGATCACAAAAGGAGCTTTTTTTCTCTGCTCATAACCAGAGCTACCCTAGATCAGGAGCGTTGTTTAATGCAGTCGTGTGTGTGAGGGTTGTTGGCGTCATTAGATTGTTGATCTCATTTCCTCTCTGATGATTGAAAATAGAGAGAGGCTCTGAGTTTATCAGGCAGATAAATGGACAGCCCATCCTGTGGGAAGATCTAATCTGTCATGCGTCAAGGCCGGGGTTCACCTGCCGCCTGGTAATAACCACGTCGAAGGGCACTGATGATTTAGGAGAGCTTGGCTCTTTGTTTGCTTTTGCAAACACCTGATGGTTTCATTAATTAACCAGCCACAATTAGTGGCCCGCGTCATGCAGGGTACACTCTTTCAGCAGCCATATTAAAAATCAGAAGAACTCTATTAGAGTTGACCTTTCCTGTGAAATTACTGATATTTCAGATTTAACATGGAATTTAATGAAAAGTTTCTTTTTTTATTCCTACAGCTGAGGTCCTTTTTGTCCACAGTAGGAAATGGGGTCTTCTGCAGCCTGTAGGTCGTTAATTATGATCTCCACAAATTAAATTAAAAGGATGTCATTGCTGGATTTTTTTTATCCCTCTGTCCCAAAGGTTTAAGAGTAGATAAGATATTTATCACCTCTTAAAATGATGCCTCTTCACATTAATTACATTGATTAAAGTCCCATTTGGTTTCCCTTTTTTTATACATTTCTTTATTAAAAAATTAAGTACTTCAGGAAGAAGAGGATTCATTTGGCAATCAGAAGGTCAGGGATTCAGTCCCCAGCTTCCTGTTTGACGTGTCCTTGGGCAAATTCCTAAGCTCCATTCTACCTCCGGTGCAAAGGTTCAAAGTATGATAAAAAATGTGCATCACAAAATAAACAAGGACTTGAAAATGTTTGTGTGAGGTGAGTGCTATCATATAAGCGTTTTAAGATTATAAAAAAGAGGAACATTTGTTTCCTAATGTTGTTGGCATTAAGTATAGACTAGTATCAACTTTTATCAAGACTCAAAAGTGTTATGGTTTCAAAACACCAAGTATTGAGCTTGTCTGTCGTAGGTGCTGGTCATTTTGACCCTAGGATTGTTGATGCACATACAGTTTTCTCTCATTCACAAGACTAAAAACTTATTCAACTGTGAAATTACATATGCATAATATGACCTTACACTTTTTCTAACGGATATTGAATCAGTGGAAATAAATACAAATCTAAAACGTGACTAATAGAGTTAATTCATGCAAGAAAACAATCCACTCTAATGGTTATGAAAACTTATATCTGCATTGTTGAATAAGCTTCCACTGAGATGTGTCAGATCATCAAACACATTTTAATAAAGAGTAAAGACAACCTGGATAAATACTGTTTTCAAAAGACGATTTCATTCATTAAAGGAAAAATAATGAATGAACCTGGGCCGCTGGGAAAAAACTGAATGGCCCCCCTTGTTAAATCATGAATTAACTGTGATTAAACAAAATAGTTTTAAAAAAGAACTGTGGACTTGATTATTACACGCCAGTGTAATAATTCAAACAGAAACTCTTTGATGGCTGAGAGATTGAAAAAATAATATTTCAAAGGCATTAGAACAGTCATCGACATCTCTCAGTCTGGAAAGGGTTACAAAGCTGGTTAGGAGGCCAACAAACCCAAAGTGAGAGTCAGTAATAAAACATACAGCTATGATAAACCTTCTCAGGAACGACTGGGAGAGCACATTTATGATGCAACCAGGAAGCCAAAAACTACCCAGAGCAACATCTAAAGCCTCAATTAACGCCAGGGTTTAAAAATCCAACAATGAAAAGTAGACAGGATAAACTACCTCCATGAAAATTTTGATGATACCAAAGACTTTAGGGAAAATGTTCTGTGAAATGGTGAGATCAAAGTTGAACTCTTTGGAAGGCCTGGGTCATGTTACATCTGTTCTAAAACTGGATCAGTGACAGTCAAACAAGGTGGTGGTTATGTAAAGGTTTTGACTTCTTCAGCACTAGGATGACTTTCCATAGTTCCAATGATTTTTACTCTCCACCAGAACATCCTGCAGGAGAACATGCAGCCATAAATACAACTCTGACTAACTCAAAAAAGTCAAATGTAGATTTGAAATGGCCTAGCTAAAACCTGTATTTAAATCCAATTTATACTATATTTATGCTCAAACCTTCTACAGTGGAAAAAATAAATTATTTCTTCAAAGGAGAGTGAGCTAAAATTCTTCAATGATCATGTTAAAGACTCTTTGTCTTTTTAAGACTCAATACATTTAAAAAATATATAGCTTAATTAATGATGTTAAAAGGGGAAAAATGTTTCCAAAAAAGCCAGTTTGCTTTGGTGAGCTTTTTACCTTAATGAACAACATCCGCTTTTCCTTTAACTTTATCCAAAACTGAAATCTGGTTGTTAACATGTGACATTTGAGTGTGACATAAAAGGGGACAAATATTTTTTCAGAGCACCATATGTTTTAAAATCCATTGTTCTATCGTCGGCTTCAAAGTTGCAGATGATGATGCGGAAAAGGTTTCCTACTTCCAAGATCTTTGCCGTTCAGACCCTTGGAGTAAATCACAATGGCCGCCCACTCCCCTCCCTCCCAGGTTCATTCCCGTCTCCTCCTTCTACTCTGGACCTCTGCGGCTGCTGGTTTCCACCTCTTCTCAACAGCCTTTCTCTCTCTTGCTGGGAAAAACACACACACACACACACACACACACACACACACACACACACACACACACACACACACACACACACACACACACACAAACACAGGTTTCCTCTGCCACCCGTGTGCATTTATTTATTCGTTATATTTCCTAATTCAGTTTGACGAATGAGTGACAGGTTGACACTTCATTCGGTAAGATTAATAGAACGACACAATATTTACGTGGCAGAGACAGCCAATTATCCCACCATCTATCATCCAGATTATCTTTCTGATTGAAAACTACTCGTCCATGTAATCGGAATTATTTGGAATTAGAAGGGAATTTATGGCTTCTTGTGTCACTTTTCCTGGACGGTGGTAAATTAGAAATAGTAGATACATAAAGGGAGTATAAGAAAAAGGGATAAATAAAGGGGCTCCACAAATGTTGCCATATATTTCCGCTTTTTCCTTCCTCCACGGCCTTAAGTGAACTTCCTTTTTTGCAGATCATAATGTTGTGAGGATGAAACGTAAAAGTTCTCTCCATAAAGAAGGCTTTATTGGATATTTTCATAGAAATGTTTTAAAAGGGTACAGATATGTTTGATTGAGCAGCGAGTTGTTTTAATTGGAAAGCAGAATGAAATGCTTTCCACTCTGAAGACAGTAATGGATAGATCTTATCCACAGTGATAGCCTTGTGTGTATTGATCTATGCCAATGTTTTTTAAATGTCCATCTTACTCATGGCAGAGCCTACATTAGTTTACTCCTTCAACCTCTGTCCTTCAGCCTCTAGTGATTAATTCGCCCCGCTCCTCTCTATCTCGCCCCACAATGCTTTGTATTCTGTTTCCATACATCACCTTTTTGTACCACTCTCTTCTCAAACTTTCATCACTTGATTAATTTACCTAATCTCTTGACTCTGCTTAATGTTTCAGAGTATCTGGTTTTCATACAGAAATCCCCCCCACACACATTTTCATTCTCCTTTTAATGAAAAATCAAAGAGAACAGAACAAATGAGAGGTTCAGGGTGCAGGCGGAGCAGGTATGCAAGGTTGGTCGTCGAGATGCAAGACATCGACTGCAGAGCTATGAGAAAGTATTTCCTCATCTTTTAGATTTCTTCTGACGCTTTGTTGTCATGCTTCGTTGTTTCAAATTGTCAAATTATTTTTAGTACCAGACAAAGATGTCAGAGTAAATAATAAAAAAAACTTTAAAAAGATTTCATTTGTTAAAGGGAAACAAGCTGTCTAAGTCAAGGTGGTCATATTTTGACAGTAATTTACCCCTAGACCTAACACACAAACTGCAAGCTTTTGTGGCTTTAGCTCTCTTGGATCAATATGGAGGAATGTCAGTCCATGACAGGTTAAAAAGTATTAGGTTCCATTAACCAAATTCCTGAATAGCACACATGTTCAGGCCTCAAATCTCCTCAAATTCCTCAAATCTCGCTGGATTCATAATTTCAAAAGTGTACATATCAGGTTGTCTTTGTTTGTTGTTTGAATTTCTCTGTTGATGTAAAACATTTAGGTCTGACAAAAGGCAAAAACAAAAGAAACATGTGATACTTTTTCAGAGCTCTGTATGACACAATGTATCGACTTGACTGACAGTAAAATTCCAGCACATCTCCTGCTCACTGCAGGAATCAATACACTTTCCTTCTGCAGATCTTGAAAGTAAATTAAAGCACACCAATAATGCAATCTGTTGCTTTAACGGTCAATAAAGAAACTAAAAATAAATGTATGGAGCATGAATTGACTTGGCATTTTTTTTCGTGCAGGTCTTTTGTAATGAAATTTCAGAAGTGACGTTTCATCCCTTTAGCAAGCCCCGGCGCTCTAAAAGCCTGGCTCTGAGTCATTCCTTGTTTTAGAAATGGTGAAAATGGCCACATCTAACATCATGGCAGGGGTCCGGTTTACTCCGACTTGTTAAATAGGATTATGCTATCCCAATATAGTACTCCCAACAACTATGGCTTGTTTATTTTTATCCTCTTATTAGGATGGGAGCAGAATCCTTAAAAGGGTGCCAAAATTATCCAGCGAAACGCTGACAGGGAAAAATGAAAGGTCTCCAACGGTTATTATAAGCAATCTGTCTGCATTGAAGCACAATGTGACTGCTGTGCTTGCGATACCAACGAGGTGACCTCAGCGAGATGAGGAGGAGAGACATGTTGAAAGTCAGACACGCCGTCTGGATGGCGTTCACACCACATACACACGCAAAAGGACGCAACAAAGTATTTATAACCCTGCAAAGTAAAAGTGACTGATTATTTCGCTTCATTTTTTAAAATAAAGCCAGTCAGTGCTGTCTTTTTATGATAACAAAATATGAGTTTGGGAATTTAAAGCAAAATAGTAAAGAAAAAACTGGCCCACTTTTCTGACAGTGAGAAAAATTACAACTTCCGACTCTTGTTTTTTTTATTTTTATCAAATCGGTGTTGACACCCACAGTTTTACTTCAGCATTCAAGGAGACGAGTTTCTAAAGATGACCTGAACTTTTCTAATGTTCAATAAGTTTTATTACTGCCTGGTAATATTATTTATTAAAACAAAAGAGAGTTTTTCTCAAAGGTAGAAGCTCAACATTAAAAATTAAAATCAGGAACAATAATGAGGAAATGCAGAGATTATTTATTAAGAAAAGCAAGATATCAAGGCCAACTAATTATCTTCTTTTCTGAAAGACTAGTTGTGCCAGGCACGGTGCTCACAACTATGATGTGATAACTGGCAGTCTTTTTCCTCCTTTTTGGCAATCTCATGTCATGAATGACTTGTTTAAAGTCAGGTCACAGGACCTATTAGATTTCTGTTCTGCTGCACAAACTGATGCAGTTTTTTCATAAATTTTCCTTAGACATAAACATGGTGTTGCTTTTTCAGATCTTACGCATACTTCACATTGTCTCTGGTTCATTTGCTTCCCACAGTCTCAATTCCCAAGAAAGCTGAAAATGAATTTTCTGCCAGTTTTTTGTATCAGTCACTCAGACTGCAGACTGACAAACTCTGGTTCAGTTTGTCAGATGTTCTCAGTGATTCCTCACTTTGGATTTGAAACTAGGTGTGACATGAATTAAAAAAAAAAAAAACAATATGAGAGAAAGGACTGATTACCTCAAAGATAAGAAAGACTGAAAAAAAACCTTTTAGGAAAGTCACACATAAATTAGTCAAATATGGTAATGCATATGATGCAAACCAAATAGTTATCACAAAAAGCTGGTAGAGTAATTGGGGAAAAACGCAGGTGACATTGTTTTTGGCGGACAATAAAAAAATTATTATTTTTCTAAGATTTAGTAGATTCACAAGAATCTGAGGATGTAAAGAAGCAATCCTTTTAGGTAAAACTATCTCCAGGCTGAAGGTATTTTATATTTTTCAAACAAGTTTAACACAATAATCAATATTTAAAGTCGAGATTAATTGTGACTTGTTTATATGGAAAAAATTGTTAAAGTAAGTAAAAGGACAGAGGTGGGATGTTCAAACTCTAAATACTTGTTCAAAATTACTATAGAAAGAATTTCTCAATGACTGTTGTTCAGTTTTTTTCTTATAGGTGATGACTTGCAGCTCCAGGATTTGGTATTTTGGAAATATCTCCACAGTTTGCTGACCCTCTCCTTGAACCCCAGGGATCAAATTAACAGCACTGAGCTCTTGGCTTCCCTGTGACCTTTCGCCATCCTCCTGACTGACATTTCCCTTCTCTTTTGCCTTGGGCCCGTGCGTATGGCAGGCCTGTGAGAAAAATGTACAGAGATGCTGTGTTGCTTCTGTGTATAATAGGAAAATGTGTAAATTTCCACAGTCAAATTGATGGTGGAGAGTCAGTCCCGCTATTTCATCTGCTCTGAAACTCAAGCTGCAAAAGTTGAGATGTTGCAAACCTGAGTAAGGCTCAGATTTGCAACTCTGGGGAAAAAGAAGAAAGAGTTTATTCTATTTTATTGTAGTTGATCCTTAATTTCTCCTCTGGAAGCTTTAATGGAAATCCGTCTCACATTTTCCTTGCTTCTTCCACCAAAACCTCATATATTTAGGTGACCATAAAACATGAGGCTAAAAGCAGCATGTTTTTGTTTTAGCATCCTCACACAGAAAGGTCACTTTACTGAAATTTTTTATGCAATACTGTGCACTGTGTTCAACTTGAAATGTAAACATAAGTTTACATTTACATTTCATTGGCTAGAGATATTTTGCAAACAAATGTGCAAAAAATTCAGTGTTCTGGTGTGCAAAGCTATTAGAGACAGACTCAAATGACACACTGTAGGTGCCTAGAAAGTTGGGTTGAATGCATTCAGGTCTTAACAACTATGAGAGACCTGAATGCAAATGTATTCAGGACTCAGATTTAAAACTGTAGAAAATATGCATCCTCTTCTTTAGACTTCATTGTGTTAGTCTATCACTTAAGATCCCATAAAAACATGTTACAGTTTGTTGTTGTTATGCAACAAACTGCAAAAAGTTTGTAGGAATGTTTTTGCAAGGCACTGAAGCTGAAAAAGGCAGACTAAAGCAAGTATCTCTGAACTTTAGAGGAGGAAAGGAGACACACTGGGTTTTAAGTTCCCAAATCAGTTTAAGCAGCGCGGGAGAAAAGGGATGGAAATACGGTCGGATATATGAACCTTGCCGTGGAGCTGTCATGCTGCTAATGGAGGAAGTGGAGCAGAGGGTCAGGAGTCCTCTGCACCTGCGTGGAAGATTAATGACCACCGAGCCACGGGAAGAAAAGACCGTCAGGAAAAAGAGACTCTGAAACAGGTTGGAGATGTCTGACTGCCTTAAAGATCAGAGCTGCTCGACCTTTGCTGAGGCCTTCACGAGACATACACAAACACAGAGCTGCTAAAGTGGCTCCTGAGAAATGATCAAAATATATCTCCATCTCATTCACTTTAATAGATATCAGACTGAATTACAACATGACCTGGGATCATCATGGTATAGTGCAGGTCTATTATGGAGCGGTGAGATTCATATGCAGCTCAAGCTGTTGTCCCTTCAGGCCATGAAAGGTGCTTTAAGGCATTGATGACAGCAGAGACCTTTCTGATTACCTCAGTCGCATGTAGCGCCACAGAAAAGAGATATCATCATTATCTCGACACAAAGGCGGCCCTCACATTGTTAAAACAATTAATGTAAGCTGTCAGAGCGCCGTGCAGAACTAGTTCCAAGAGTTAAGTCGTAGCTTCTTTTATTATTTATTTTTTTCCAACCCTTCCCTCCTCTGCCCCTCCCCGCTCGCCTGGGGAATCGCGGCTGGTACGAAGCTCATTTCCTCATCAAACACACGACGAGTGATTTGGAATATTTATGAGGCTCCCAATTTAAGTTAAACATTTAACAAAAAAGCATCCGATTAAAATGAGACAGCAGAAAGGGTTAAAATCCCAGTGGGCAGCCGGGGCTAAAAATTAAACACTGAATGCCGGAGCAGAATTAAAGCAGCAGGTCTGGGGCAGATTTCAGCTCAGAGGCTTTGCTGTGTATGATATGGTATATGTTGAAACAGGGTTCTCGTTGTTGATGACTGGAATTTTATATTAGGAATAAAGAGGTAATGCTCTAATAAACTGCTTGAAAGATACTTAAAATAATTTGCATATTAATGTGAGATGTAAATGACACATATGTTTGATATGTTGGTTGCTGAATTTATGAAGCGTTTGCACTGAGAGAAACGTAAAGTGCACATAATAAAAATTACCACCAACTCACATCACTATATAACATACAGACTTTCTGGTAATTCTCACAAATTCATGTCTGTCAATATCACAATAAGAATATTAGAGCGAGTAACACTGCTTCAGTCAGAGGGCACATGTAACCCAATGCCATATTGACTTTATTGATAATCTATGGCTTCCTTTCATTCTTTGCCTCCTCTCCTCAGGTCTCTGTAGCAGCAAATCAGTCAGCAGCTGAGAAACAGGGGTCAGCCAGCTCCTGGTCTTCTGCTCAGTGACTCTCCATACTTCCTGTTTAATCACCGCTCCCTCAGGGATACTCCACTATCCATCTATCAAGGCCAGAAAAAAGTTCAGGTCCTCTTTATTTCTGGAGATGAAGGACCTAGGTGAGGTTTGTCGTTGATTTATTCTGCTGCTGTGGTGTGTTTCTCTCACCTAAGTGGACACCCTTATTGTGTAATTACATGCAAAGAATGTTGTGATGATTACAGTGATTAGTTTTTGCAATCCAGCCTCTGAGTGAAATTTGTAAAAGATGTCATGGATAACAATGACGAGCATGTTATTTTGTTGCCATTTAATATATTTTAAATACAGTTTTAATAATAATCAAGGACCTTCAAATAGAAGATTTATGCTTAATTTGTTAACATAGCAAAGATTTTATTTCAAGCCTTGTTTTTCTTTAAAAAAAAACTTTCATAATAACCAAAAATCTTTATATTTTTGTCATCAGGTTTGCAACTTAGATTCATATGCAAACTATCCATCCATTCATCCATCAATTTTCTACATCCACTCATCCTGTCATAGAGTGAGCAAAGCTTAAAATTGTCATGAGGTGAAGTGTCATAACAAAAATATTTTCACTTCCACCTGGAATGTTTTTCACTTTTTACCTGTCATAAACATGGAGCCCTTCATTATTCTGAGATTTCTAATGCCGACATTTCCAAATCCAACAATATCAATGTCAGACAAAAACAAAAACAAAAAAAAAACGTAAATCAGAGCAACTTTGCTGTGTTTTGTATTTCTGTTTCACAGCCTAAACAAACTGCAGACATGTTGTACAAAATACAGAAGCAAACTGTGGACTTAGAATAAAACTTATTCCAAAAGACACATCTGCATTTTTGCAATATCATCCTGTAAAAACATTGTTGGTGGTTTTGTTATAGACAAAAGAGGAAACATTTGTGCAATTACCCAAATCATTATTATGGAGTCTAATATGGCATTTGGACTAATGAGTGTGCTAAAAGGGCACTCATTGGTGCTTCATGGTTCAGATTATGACATAATTTAAAGCTCTTTTCTGTTAACACTTTAAATTCAGGGAAACCCACCTTTAAATGCTGCCCTAGAGGAGGAATGTTGTTTATTTATGCTGTCGCTGGAAGCCCTGAGGGAAGTGACCAATGCCTCAACCACAGAGACATCGCCTAAGGCCAGCGTACCATCACAGACTTCCCTCTGACGTTTCCAATACAGTCTGAATATCCAACCATCCATCCATACAGCCATCTATCCATGGATTTTTGCTTTTACCATTATATTACTTGAAAATGGTCTCAAAAATAACAATATTACAATATATCGCAGCAACGTCTTGGAAAAACTTATCATCCATCAAAATATGTTATTGTTACTTTGCAGTATTTAAAAGTAGACTTTCTCCACTAAGTGACAATAACTGTTAGATGTATATTATATTTCAAAGCATAATAAATGATCAGTACCATTTAGGGCTGTAGTGATACAATAATCTCACGATACGATGCGATATACAATATTCAGCTCACAGTATGATATATATTGCGATATTCAGCAAATGATACAATTCGATACAATTTTGCGATTTTCTGAAAGATTTTAGAGGGACAGAGTGATTTTGGTGACATTTTGTGACTGTTATAAAGTTGGACTGAATTAATTGAACTGAAAACTGATTAAAAGCACCAACTACACAATACCTGGCTATGATTGGACATGGACACAGACATAAAGTCAACAGCTGGACAAAATGACTGAGACAAGCAGACCACCCCACTGACCTCTGGAAAGAATCTCTACCTGTGCTGGGCAAGCAGTCGGTGTGGGCCAACGATGGGGCAAGAAGGACTGTAGAGCTGTGATTAGCTGACATGGCAGGTGGATTTTGCAAGCTGTCCTATTCTCAGGTGTAGATGGGCAAAGGGGTAGAGACGCTAAAATGGGAATGAACCTATTGATCTCGGTACCTTTATGAGAGTGACACAGAGAAGCTATTTTTACAGAAGGGGGAACACATTGCTGGTGAAAGCACTCTGTTCATGACGTAGCTGGGCTTCCAAACTGTACAGTGTGAGAAGAAGTCTAAAATAACTTTTTTGGGAAATATGGAAAACCTCCAGAGGACAGCACATCGCTACTCAACAATCCTTGGGATACTTTTACAAGTATTACAGAAGCATTCAGACTGCTAGTGCTTGAACTTTTTCAAATGTTGTCACTATGCCCACAAACAGCATTTTGTAAGATTTTTATGTGACGGACCAGAACAATCAGTGCATAACTGGTAGATTATGACTTGAAGTCTTTTAACCATCATACAAAATTCATAAGTTAGTAGTGTTTTCCATGACTTCTCAAAATCTGTTTTTATCATGCAAGTTACTTAATGTGTTTAGCATGCAGTTGTTCTGGAAGAGCGTGCAAATGTTGAGCTGAGACTTTCCATCACCTGTCCATCAACAATGGACAGAATTTCTAGACTGTGACGACCCTGGGCGCAATGACTTCGATAGCACTTCCTTTGTCCAGAAATGTTTGGTGTAAACTGAAGATACCTGAAATGTAATGGTGTTTTTTTCTTCTTCTTAAGGGATTACCAGGTAGAATAAGGATAAAAGTACAAGTATAGTCCAGGAAAAGAAAGCTGTTCCTCCTGAAATCCCTGCAGTCAGAGTTCAGCAGAAGCTTATTCACACTCAGGCCATCCACTGAACTCATCCACTCTTTTTGCATAAAGTAATTGCTGTCAGGGAACGTGCGCCACAGAAAGTTGCTCAGCGAGCTCAGAGGGTGAGATTAGGGAATAAAACAGCCAAGTCAGTGCTACTCAGGCACTCCTCTGTCATTGCACTGCTATGGATGAGGGCTGACAGTGATGAATATTGGCCAAAAGTTGGTATTCCACATGATGATTTTCGCTAATGAGAATTGATGAATGTGGGAGGGAGGGACTCGAGATTGGGCGATGAGAGGAGGGACCGCTCATTAGAAGCCAGTCATGCTAGGTTGAGCTGCTTAGAGGTGGGCAGGAATGCTGGCCCAAGCGACGCCACTCCAGCAGTTTTTAAATAAACATCAGCTGATGCCATTGATCAATACTGCCTTTCACAGAGGAGTCTCAAATGAGATGCATCCATAATAGGAACACAAAATCGCTTCTCCTTCCCTGCACAGTTATTTTTATCTAAAAGTGAATTTATCAGTTGAGTGTTGGCTTTCACATTATGCTATGAGACATCTATAGCAATCTCAGTATCCATATGCATGATGCTGTGGTAACACCTGGATGTGGGATGCTCACAAGCTTCCCTTGTCCCAGCTGAAGTCACGTCAGCCTGAGGAAGGAGCTCAGGGACACTGATGTAGCAGATGGCAATGTGGGCTTTGAAAACCCAGGGCCCTGGAGCAGCCACAGGCTGCCCCAAAGGCCAACGCTCCACATGTAGTCAACCAGGAAGGACACACAAGTGGATAATAGTTAATAGTGAACCAGGCCATTTATTATCACGTGCGTACTTTATGGAGCCGAACCGGCACACCTGTGTGCAGGGGGGGCGGTAGCCAAGAAGTTTAACTTTTAGATGCAGATAAAATTGCTAAATAATCACGCCGGGTTATATCCAGACCATCAAGCGCTCGGACAAACATTGCGCAATACTTCAGGTGATTTAATAGCTTGTTGTTCGGTTGATGAAAAAGTGTAATAGTAGAAATCTGTTTTTTATTTTTTTTGCACTCTTATGACTAAGCACATTTTATAGCAGCTAAAACCTTCAACATTTTCACTTAATTATTTTCAACAGCACTTGTAAATGTTCTTGTCTTATTTTCCCACTGTAGAATCAACTATCGAATGATAAAAGATATGTGTGGAGGAACACAAGAGGAAAAGTGGTGTATGACAAAGTTGGGCAAACATAGCTTCTTTTGTGCAAACTGTGATGACTCTAATGTAACCCTAGCTGTTTAAATTAGTTTATTTAGTTTTTGCTGTTGTTAGAATATCGGTAACACTTTATTTGAAGGGGGGTGAATAAGACTGTCATGACACTTTCATAAACATGACATAACATCTGTCATGAAAGAAATAATTACTGTTTAAACTTTACCTTTAATAACATAAAGTTACCTAATATTTAAAGTGCAATCAGTTATACTTTTATAACAAATTTATATCAGTAATGATTTCTTGGTTAATGTCAAGTTGTCATAGCAAAGACATTTTGAATAATGTCAACTTTGTATTAAAAGTGTCATAATTTACCAAATGACGCTTTATGACAACAGTCATAAATAATCAAGGCTTATTCATGTTCATGACAGGTGTTATGTCATATTTATGACAGTGTCATGTCAGTCTTATTCACCCCCCTTCAAATAAAGTGTTACCGCAATATTTTTTTAGAGGCATATTGTTTCAGTTTATGGACAGCTTAACAAATTTAAATATTTTAAAACACAGTAAATGTTAATTCAATTCAAATAATGTAACTTATGTATAACATTCGGAACTAAAATATTCAATACACATGCACACAAAGAATGTACTAAGCTGATATCAAAGAGCTGAATCTTCACAAAAAAATAAGTGGAGTTGAATTTCAGTTTTTGATATAAATGAACTTCTGATATTCTGATTCACTGTATTCCACCTGTTTGGTCTTTTGGATGAATTTTGTCTTCTTCATCCTGATTCCACTGGTGGATGCAAAGCAACAGAATCTCAGGCTAGGTCTAGACCAATTTTCTTTCCTCCTCAAAAGTGATTAAGGATACCTCTTTTCATCACAAAGACAAATTAATGTATTCAATATGTACATTCAAGATCCTTTAGCCACTTTTTGTGGTGCTGATTGGATTTTAACAGCACGTACACTTAGCCATTACAATCTCCAATATTGAATTTCTTTAAGGTACACTCCACAAAACAGTTTCTTTTTTACCTTCTTATTGAAATAAGAGGTTTTTAATCAGCTAAAGCACAAAATGTCTGAATACTCTAAAGCCATTAAACATCTCTCCTGAATGCATCCCCCATTAGAGAGATGGAAGATTATGGCCTAAGTGAAGTCATTACCTACGCGAAGCTAATGATCATCTTATTTGCTTGTATAAATCTGATCCATTTCCCTTGCTCAAAGCAACTATTTCTTCTCTCAAATGATTTTGATTAAATTGAGTAAAAACAACAGCGGCATCAACAAAAACAACATCAGGACCCCTAATGAAAGAAGTGGAGGCAAAGGCACTCAGCCGATTGCATCCATTACCCCTCTCCCAGTGTACAGACCCCTTCGTAGGGATTACCCCTGGTTCCATAGAGGTTGATTATGAGACGCCTGCAAAGGTTTCGTCTGAATCGCCCTAGTTAAACGAGAAATTGCAGGCTGAGGAGAGAGGCTAATAACAGTTATTAACCCCGTGCGGGCGCCGGTGTAGAAGAGCGCCACAATAACGAGGTGCACCACCAAGGTTTGAGGCGTAGCGCAGCTAGCACACCCCCGAGGAGAAGCTAACTTATTAAAATAATGAATTAGCCGACCAGATTACTGCAGCCTGCGGCAAAGGCAATTATCCCCCTCCAAATCCCTGGACAGAGCTCCCTAGCGCCACCATAAAACAAGTGCTCAGAAAGCAGGAGCCCTCCGCTCCACACAAATGAATAGCCTGTTAATTAGGATCTCTCCCGCTGCGGGTAGCCTTCCCGCTGCCATAACAGAAACCACTTACATGACAGGAAAAGGCGGAGGGCCACGAGAAAACTACTACGAAGACAGTGAATACATGTGATTGAAAAAGATTGTAAAATAGATGGCAAGAAAAAGTGAGTGCATGTGGCTTTGGGAAAAAATGACAATACAAGATTTAGGGAGAGTAATGGGCTTCAGCTTAAGACTTACATGTGAAGTGTTTTTGCAACAAACGCAAAGAATTTAAGCTTTGTGGAGACTTTAACCCTTCTTTGTGATGTAGGGGTTCATCAGTCCTGGCAGAAAAAAAACACCCAGACAAGGACGGAAGTGATGTAGGCCAGTGGCCAGGCTAAAAAAACCCCAAAAAAACCCCACTGTACTCTATGACATATATATATACAGCTCCTAATGGTTATAAATACTTAAGTATCACACGGTTGACATGGTGAACCAAATCTGGACCCCATCTGGGGTAACCTTCTAACTCCACATCAGTAGAAATCACAAAGTTTTGAAGGCTGGACTCACCTTGTCCTGCATAGCTACTTTCAGGAAGATAAGTGTTAAAGTGGAAAGTGTGCCACGGATAACTGACACCATGCTGCGGTTCAGCTGCTCTTTTACTCTTTATGTAGAAGGGAGATTTGGGAGCAAAATTATTTATTTTTTCCACTTCAGCTATGTGTACCAATGTGTCTGTTCGAATTGTAAGCTTTTCTGCCAAAACCTTTTTAATTATTGAGTTCTAATGAGCAATTTTCATGAGTACTGCAATATATATATATTTTTTTCAAAATAAGATCTAAAAGTAATTATATCCTGTGTTGCATCTTGTAAAATCAATAGTACTTATTGAACTTTTCCACATTTTGACATTTTACATCCACAAACTTGAATGCATTGTTTGGAACGTATCCACTTATTCTTAAAGTTGAGTGTAAAAGACACAACTTTTTGTACAATAATCTCAACGTGCTCCAAAACCTTAAAGTTGTTGCTCATAGAAACTCCATATAATTTGAGTGAGTTAGCCAAAAAGATGTTTTTCAGATTTTTGTTGGTGGAAAAGTTTGAAAACCTAATTTCCTTTCCCAGTAACATGCATTGACATTTGTGGTGATAATGTGGATAAAGTTACTTTTGAAAGACACAGTAAAACTGTTAAGAACAATCTTTTGTCTTGACATTCCGCTTTTGTACAATGTTATATTTCTCATAAAGCCAACTGAAAACTAGCTCTCTATATATTTACACAAAACAAAACCAACTTTTTTATTTGGATTTGCTCTCAGGAGAATGACTACAGTTGCACAGACATGCAAGGCACGGAAGAAGACATTATGCCATTGTACTGTATGACTACGCCTTCAAGGCTTGACATGAATGCAATTTCATGTAATTTGAATGCCTTTCATGAGGCAAGGACTCTTTTGAACTGTCTTAAAAAGCTCATCCACCACGGCAGCAGCCAGTGGCCCAGGGTACAGAGGAGTCATGTCGACAGGTCCAATTAATGATGGGGCGTCTGAGAGCGAATGAATGAGGAGCTTTGAGAGGATTCCTCCACCTTAAATCCCCCTGTGCTGCTGCTCCCAGACTGCCTGTGAAGAACAATCAAACGGCAGCAACCCCCTCCTATTTATCACTTTAAGACATTAGCCAGACATGGCCTGAATATTAACCAGCTCTTTTTCCAGGAGAGTTCCACACCAAAGGCTGCGTGTGGCAACATACATTTTTAATCACAGGGGGAAAATGACGGCCTTCTACCGCTCTCATCCGTTACTGCGTGATTGACTCTACCACTTCTTTTTAACTTCCCAAATCAAGAAACAAGTAGGATTGTTGTTCCCTTTCCTTCTTGGTTTCAGGATAAATGCAAATGTATTTGGAAGCAAATTGTAACTCACAGGGACCGTCTTTACTGTATAGTGACAGAGTTCATTTTCTTGGACTGACTGTGTGTCTTCCTGTGTAGGGCAACTATGCCGCAGAGTCAGTGGAGCATTAGCTGGGTTTCTGGAGCTTAATTGGAGTCACGCTCTCCAGAGCCCAGAGCTGCCCCTTTCCCCACACCGGCCTCTGCGGTACTGGGCCTGTGGTGGGAACAGGACGGGCAAGGCGCAGGTACCAGGCGCGTAGGGAGATGATCTGTTCACCTCATCCTCTCCCCCCTGGGCTCCCCTGCTGTGACACATGGCACCCTGGTAACAAGGTCACTCTGGTTTTATGGAACCACAGGGGGAGCTGGTCTTATTACCATGAGAGGAGACAATCTTAAGAATCAAAAGCCGAAGATGATCTCCAATCATATTATTCACACAAGATGACAAGAAGGTTTTTTATATCCAGGAGCTTCTCTCTCAAGTTTTTCAAGGATATATCTTCATCTAAGTTTTTCTTAAGATATGTACCATGCCACTTGTTCCTTTCTGTGAGATTTTTTCAGCCCAAATCCACTTCAATATATATTTTTAATTTGTGATAAATCAACAACAGCCACAGTGTGTTGAAGGAAAATCAAAGTTACTCACGCTCTCCACAAACTGGACCTTTATGGAAGAGAAGCATGAAGAAAGTCATTGTTGAGGAAAAACCATAAGACGCCCTGTTAACAGTACAGCACAGGTCATGCAGGGGACACCGTAAATATGAACAGAATGTGCTCTGCTGAGAGCAAACCCGATCCTGCTGGCTTCCTTGTAAAACATTATGTGGTGTGGAAAAACACAATACTGCATATCACCCTGAACCAGAGTTACATTTACCTAGCTAGGTCTACTTGAGTATTTTCTTAAAATGTACTTTAGGAGTATTTATTTTACTATGATGTTGTTTTTACTTTTACTTGAGTAATTTATTATGAAGCATAGCTCCTACTTGAGTGACATGTCTGGCCACTGTGTGCAGTGTGAGTAAATTATTTTTACTTTGCTCCTTAAAATACCAAAGTTTCCACATAACTTTACATTTTGGGCTGACTGATATTGTTGTTTTCAAATATTAAATGTTAAATGTTTTGATCAGTTTCTCACGTGAGTAGCTTTTTAATGAAATACTTTAGTCTTACTTGAGTAATTTCTTGGATGGCTACATTTTTCTTTTAATTGAGTAATATTGAAGTAACGCTAGTCTTACTTTAGTGCAATTTTTGGATCATCTACAAACTTCTGCCCTGATTTTATGCATGCCTTTACAGGAGTGGCCATGTGGAAAGTTGCAGCACTTTGTATTTAAAATTAACTTAACACATATAATGATAATTTACATCACACAATATATTTTTTTAGAAATGTTACTGCTTCAGAGTCATTTTAAACAAATGCAAAGTGATATAAATGACTTTAGCAACACAGAATCACCACTTTATCATCAATATATAGTAATTTATTCATTTTTACAGAAGAGTGGAAAACTATCATGCAAACTGTGAACAGAAGCAAAGATGCTACAAGTGCTGATCAATGTTCAGGATCATTTGGAGCCACATCTACACCAACAGCATACAGTTTTGTGTCTTCCTCTGGTCACGCAAAGCTGATCTGAATTCCTTTATTGAGATCAATATCTGAAGATTGAGACGGCGTTCCATGCAACTCATTCCATGCAAAGGGAGCATCAGACATAGATGTGACTCACAATCTTCTCTAGACAGAGATCTGAAAGTAAGAAAGAATCAAACAAAGAATGGCTACAGCTGAGATCATGATAAAGTTAGATATGACAGATCATTTGATTTGAGAGTATAAAAGCAATTATGAAAGACTGATATAAAATGAGTAATAAATCTAAAGTGCCTCACTGCAGAGTGCATTCAGCGCATAAGCTCTATTAAGAAGGGTACCCTGCCAAAGAAGCACCATAAAACAAATGAAAAAAAAACAAACTTTCCCTAGCAACATAACTCACATCTGTTTCCTTCTTTTGAGGTTACTAATGTGTAATTCTTGTTTGGCAGGGAAATAGGAAAATATTTCAAATAGGCCACAGTGTGAAAATATAGAAAAAGCATTTTATGTACAGTAGAAGTTATACTTTTGAAATTCTCCTTTTATTAAGAAAAACTGAGCACTGGACCAGTGGTTTCTGAATACAGTAGACCAGCTAACACGCCTTTAAATGTCCTTTCTTATCCATATCAGTTTTTATCAGACGAGTTAAAACACAAAGACATGGCAGATAATGTGCAGATATTACTCAGCAGGTTGGTGATTTCTCAGGTCACTATGTAATGAAGAAATCTGAAAACTGGCATGCATTTAGATTCAACCCCTCTGAGTCAACACGTTGTAAAACAAGCTTAAACTTCAGACATATCTGCTAGTATTTTAGGGTATGTCTTTGTCTGTTTTGTATATTTAGAGACTGAAACATTTGCCAGTGTTCTGTATCTTGAGATATTGTTTAACAGTCTAACCCTGAAACTAAATATCTCCACAAAATCCTCCCTGAACCTGTCTGTTATGTTTTCATTTGTATTCATGGAGGTGGTGTTTTGCATGATTATTTTATTTTCAGATTTTTATTTTAAAAAATATTCTAAAATCATAATTTTTCCTCCCACTTTACATGTATTGCACCACATTGTGTTGGACTGTCACATAAAAACCCCTCTAAATTACAGTTTTGTAACTATAGTGCGACAAAACGTGAAACGGCTCAAGGTGTATGAACACAGGGCTCATTTACTTGTGCAATCACAAGCAACAAAATCACCTTTTCTATTTAAAATGCATTTTCTTTATGACAGATAAAATCTGCTGGATAAACATTAGCTGTGAAGTTTAACGTGCGAAACCTTTGTACCAGCCCCTGCATTGTGGGGAAAAGGGCATTGATAGGAAAGCAGATAAAGCTGATCAATATGAAGTGCAGTTTTTTCCGCAGGCCCTCTTTCATATCTCACTCTTGTTTGTGTTTTGAAGGGGTCGGGCATAGGGTTGTGCTAAAGTGGTGGCGTGGGCGGGCTTCTGCCCCTTTATCAATCAGGATTTTAATTACACACGTCTAGGGCGACAGCTAGATTAGAAACCAATCGACGCTATCGGCCACAAAATCTAATTACTGTTTATTGACAGATAAGGGCAGGCCCCCTTCACTTTTTCAAATAAGATAACCCCCCAACACACTTGTGCTCAGTGAACATCAGCTCATACTGTCCATGAAAGTCTCTATGATATGTAAACCCCACCAGAAAATTCCTCTACTTTTAGTTTTTCCCTGTATGTATGTATGAAGAGTAAAAGCTGAATTTCACATCTTAAAAGTTCATAAATTCTCCAAATCTTGCTAAAAGAAAACACAACAGGCCCATATGTAACCAAGCATTTTCAACAAATTTAAAAAGATTGCCAATATGAGAGTTTTAAATGACTTATATCTGATGCATCCATAATTTATTGGTACGACTGTATCTCAGATCTGTTTTTCAGACAACAATCATAATATATTGTCTGATGAAAAGAAATGGGTTGAGAATCTGGTCCTTTGCAGATTTAGACTTGTTTTATCTGATTTGACAGCAATAAATCTCAGCAATGGATTCATCAAGGCTCAATTCAAGGGCCACTTTTATTCAATGTGTATCTTATTAACCTAACTTAGTTTTGAAGTATTATATTCGTGATTATGCTTAGGATGATGGCACAGAACCTTTTATTTCCATCTCTCCATGTGGGGAGGTTTATTTGTTTCAGATTTGATTTTCGATGTTCTTTCTTTTTTATTTTTACATTTCTTTTTAGTTCTTATAATGTATTTTGTATTATAAGCAATTTTCTTAGGCTTGCTACTTATTTTCTCTCTAAAGCAATCAGAAATACCTTGCATATGAATGAGGCCCTACAAATAAACTTGCCTGGCTTTTGATGGTTTAAAGTTCCCACAGGTCAGCCATCTTCTTTCCGTTAAACAGACATTTACTTTTCTCAACATCTTCCTTACTCTGAGCCCAAATCTGCCTCTTTACAGCTTCATCCACACCAGCCCATTTTTACAGCCACGTGACACACTCCGCCTTTAAGCCGTGAATCTGCCTCAGGTAAATATGGAGTAAATGATTGGATTATTGTTCTTTCATTCGGCTGTGTAGTAATGGCTGGATTATAAACATTGCAGTGTATAGATTTCCTGTCAGATCCTATGAATCAGACATCCTTATCTCATTTCCAGACTGCCGCTCCCACCCAGCGCTCCCATCTCCCAGCTAAGGAGCCTGTGTGGAGTACAGGGGAACAAATATACAACCACACATACACACAAACAAACAAACACTTAAGTAGACAGGCAAACTAAGTCACACACACAGGTTAGGTCCTGAGTGACAGAGACAGAGAGACTGTTGTCACCCAGTACAGCACAGGCACTCCAAAGCCCATTCAAGGATTTCAGAAAACACTTAGGTTTCGCTGTCTGTATTTGTTAGGCAAGTAAATTTAAAAGCTACGGTGCACTGAATTCAAAAAGAGAGGAGAGCTATCAATGGAGAGAGCATGAGAGTGAGGGGATAGGGAGAAAGATGTCTCCTAAATGAAATTTAGGTGAGGGTGAGATGGAGGGAGGCTGACAGCAGAAGCTCTGGATCATCTGATTTGGTTTGAGTCGTGAAGAAAAATGTTTGGGTTCGAATTATGATGTTTTTTTTTTTTTTGGCCATGGCGGGAGATGGATGCCTGATTCTTAAGTTGCTCGGACATCATATCTGTGGTTGTGTCTGGTAGGTTTCGTGTTTTGCTCCCTCGGCCTCTCTTTCTGCCTCTTCGCTGAGTGTCTTTTCAGTGGATTACCAACAGCGTAATTCGGTTAGAGGGGAGCTGTGTGGACCAGCAACTGCTGCACAAACATGCTTTTGTAGGAATTCATCAAAACGCCCCACATAGGCACAGCAGGCAAAGACAACAAAACAACAATTTAAAAGTGGTTTTACAAGAATATACATAAAAAATCCACTCTGGTTCTAGGACTAGCATAATCACATTTTTGTTCTTTAAATAGGACAAACTCAGTTCAAACATTCAAAGTTTAATTTGTCTCTGGCTTAAAAGCATGAATTTCCATGACCAAAAATTAGAAGAAATACTGGGAAAAAAATAGCAAGTGAAATTCAGCTAAAAGTGCAGATAAAAGTTGTAGAGGTATGATGATGCTTCATTTGGAATGTCTGATAATATATCCATCCAGGATAAAACAGTGGCAGCGGTTTCTAGCTCGAACATTTAACAACATAACAATGTATATGGAAATTTATCTTATGGTGAAGAGAATAACATCAAGAAAAATACTGTGTGAGATCAGGAGCTTGGAAACCTAACCAAACAGAACCCTACAGAAGTGCTTTAAAAGCTCTGTGTTATGATCTGTAATTCACCATAGTGAAAAAAATACTGTTTGTAATGAAGCAATTTATTTTCTGCTGTCATTCTGACCACTATTGCTACTCTGATATTCATAGCACGCATCAACAACTGCGACACCTTAACAGTCAAGTTAGCAAACATTGTAGTAGTTGTGCAGTTCTCACTTTCATCCACATGACGTTTGTGCTTTATTGTTGAGGGTTTAACTGCTCTAAATTAGAGTACATATTATCAAGAAGACATTGTTACAACTGAAACTCAAGTTAATTATTGTGGCAAAACATGCAAAAGCATTGTTCAGTGTGACATTAGCTGATGTTTTGTACCAATAGAGGACACAATGTTAGCCACAGCATGACCTGTGCTATACTCTTTTCCCTCAAGTTTAGGTTGTTCCTTTAAATGAAATAATCACATTCTTTTATGATCTTGGGGAAAAAGAGTGACAATTTTGTTGGTTGAGAGGAACTCCAGTCTTTTCAACTGTTTGATACTAAATATCCAGATGACATGCCATTATACAAATAAGTCAATCATGCTTTGTTAACTATGAAAACCTTTTGTCAGAAAGTATTCATAAAATTACTTATCTGCTTTGTAATACAGTGCACTGCATTACATACTTATTACTGTATTACTGTATGTTGACAGGATTTATGCATGGCGTATACTTTCAACATTTTCTGATTTTAAAGCTCTAATATATTGTATTTTCCTTTTATCCTGGCTTTGTTGTGATTAGAAAAGCTGATAAATATCAAACTGAGTCTTAATACTAATCAATGTTGTGCATTCTGTCCACTGCGTTTATCAAGCTGTCAAAAGATGGAGGCAGATGACAGAGGACACAGAGGAAACATTTACATGGTCAACTGTCAGGGACTCTGAGATTTGTTTAAAGCCTGACCTATAAGGCACATTTTAAAGGATTGTTTTATAACAGCCTCATAAAAACTTAAAATCTGTAAAACTTTCCCCAAGGTCACTATAAATAAGACATTAAAACCATCAGAAAGGTTACACTTTCTGTTTTGTTTATAAAATGCTGAATCTGCTTTAGCTCATATTTGAATTGTTGTTTATCTCCAAAATAACAAGCCTTGCATGACGTGAATTGGGCATGAGGTCTGTTTTTAAATGTTACTTTGTGTCTCAGAGGCTTTAGTGAAGCGGTAGTACATTTCTCAAATAGAGGTGTGAAACGTGGGCAGTTTTTTTTTAAACTATCAATCTTCCAACACACCCAACACATAGCCCAATCAAAAAATGTATGGCTTCAATTTTGGAAAAAAATAAAAATAAATATATGATTTAAAGACCTTTAAAGATTTTTATTTGACTGTGTAGAACATAAAGTAAACTAATGATGCCCCTTCCCTACCTGTTGCTGTTGGGTCAACTTGCTGACGGAAAGCTACTACACTTCTTCTTTTCTTACATATTTAGCCACTGCCATCATTTTTGCTTAACACAGAGGGACGGTGATGGTTTGGAAAGCAAAGAGGCACCTTCAATATGAAGGTAGTGCTATTCTACTACAACAGGAGGGAATCTGGCATGCCTGCTATGCAGATAAATACAGACTAGTCAAACAGATAGGAACACTCACAAAGCTAAACTTGCTGTATGGAGAATAGCTGAGCAGCTCTGTCCATCCCCCCATCTTTTGCTGCACACTGCTGTTCAGCTCACACTTTTCATTCAATGACAAGAAAGTAAGAAAACAACTGTATAAGGACATTTGGAAAGTATCAGGACATTAAAGAGCTGCCATCCGTTACTGGTGCTTAAGTGTTACAGTTTAAATCCAACTGTAACATTTCCTCTCTTTTCCTCTCAGGTATAGTTGATGTAACTGTATGCGGAGTTACAGGGGTGGTTTCTTTGTGCAGGCGGGGCGCACAGTGGACAGGTCACCAGTCCATCGCAGGGCTCTCTCTGGCTGTGTAGAGCATAGGGAGGATTGCTGTGCACTGCCAGGTGTGCCGTTTGTATAACTTGTATTCAGAGTTTTTAGTATGAATTAGAAGCAACCCTCACTCACTTTCCTCCCTCTTTTTGTTTGCAATGATAGTTTCTACAATGTCCTTTACTATCCCACTCTTACGTCAAACTCTCTGAAGATGATTGTTTTCCATCTGTCATAATTCGTCCCGAGAAGTAATAAATAAGATGGTGTTGTGCTGTACACTTCCGGTTAACACGCGGGGAACTGAACAGGATTGCTGTTATCATTCCTGAAGCTCTGTGCCATTACAGTTATAGATTTTTCCCTTTGATGGGATAATTTGGTCTTTATATCTCTCACAAATGAAGTGATCCTCAGCGCTCTTCACACAGCTCAGTGTGTAGGTCCCCATTTTCAAATGCAGCTAATTGCATTCGAAAGGAATCAATGATACTTTGGCGGTGACAATATCATTCTTTTAATGTCACTTAATTTCCTGGGTGAAATAATTACATCAATAGCCTGGAACCCATTTCTATCTTTCAGCATGAATTAATCTATTAAGGGTAATAATTATACGTTTGTAATGGATAGGTTTTTGCATTCAGAGGAAAATGCAGACAGGCTTCCATTGTGCGCCTGCATGTTGGCACTGTCCTGAGTGTCATTCATTCAGTTTATGAATTGCTCTGAGGTGCTGAGGGGGAATAAATAAAAAATAAAGGAATCTCTTATGCAGCTGCTTTCTTGTGCGATAGCCCTCCCTCTAGTGGAGATGATGGAGCTGCATGGTTTTTGCAGTGTGGTTTACAGCTGCGAGACTCAGTCAACGCTGAGAAATGAGGACAAAAGAAAAAGTGTTTAATTAATCTGAAATCTCCCTTTAATCACAATTCTTAAATGTAAGAGACTACAGAGGATGGGCAGTGTGCTTTAAACCAGCAATGTCCCCTGACTGTTATTATTGCACTGGAAGTGAAAATTATCAATCAGTAAGTTACAATTCACTTTAAAAAGTAGATTGTTGGTCTTTTCATAAGCATGAATGCCTAAAGATTTATTTTAAGACAAAGCCAGAGAGCTTGGGAAGACGGCATAAAGGAACAAGGAAAGACTAAAGTGTCATACATTGTTTGTGTAACAGGAGAGGTTACATGGTCAAACCAGTTGTATTAACAAAAAAAACTCTATAAAATGTCAGAAAATGTATGTTGCACATACATGTCCAACTCTAAAGGCCAAAAGTCAGAAGAAATTTTTATTTCAAGACTAAATTTGAATACGGTTTTATGAAAAGTAGAGATGCACTGATTAGATATTTCCTGGTCAACACCGATTTTTTTTTTCTCCTTTGAGGTTTTGCCTGTTGATTTTGACCAATGGACATGTTTTGTTCTACAGACTAAAACACATAAACAAACGAGAGGAAATTAGCAGCAAATTCCTTGATTAGACAGCAGTTTTATTACACTTACTGTATAGCCCATTTCCCCTGTTTTTATCTTTGTGTGAATATCCATGCTTTCCTCACTGTGAGATAATAAGTGATATTTTTATGCTAGTCTATCTGTCAAAAAATTTTATTTCTAGTTTTTATCCAACTTTTAGAATTAAACTATTAAGTTAACTATACAAGCATTTTCTACTAAAGCCTGAACAGCATGGACTACTGATATATTGTCGGTTTGAGATGTTATTTACCCATGTTTACGTTTGTCATGGGTAAACCCACATTTTCACATGACACTGAAAGGCAACCAGTTCCACAATATTGTTTGGAAGAACACTGCAAAAATAAAATAAAATAAAAATAAATAAATATTAACATACATACTTCTATAGTAAACATATTAATGACAGGCTTAGAAATATACACATTTACATAAAAAAAAGAGACCTTGGAACCAGCTTGGCTTTAGCTCTAGCAACGCCCCTGCTAAATACCATGTTAACCTGTGAATACTTATCTGAAATAATATATATATTTACAAAAACTAACAAGTCTGTCACTTGATACAGTAACTGTGATCTCTGCTGCACAGACGCGACGCTGCAATTGGTCTCTTATTTATTCATCAACTGTGGAAACTGACCGACTGCCTGCCTGCCTGCCTGCAGCAGTGATCTGTCTGCTCTCACCTCCGGTTTTCTCAGGTGAAAACCCACCCACCACACAACGCTCAACCCCGGGCAGAGGTGGGGGGGAAGAGGCAAAACTAGCTAAACTAGAGTGCAGCTGCTGCTACAAACACACAGGAACATTGCCAGAGAACGATGCAGGTTGGGGGGGTTGTGGTGTGGGAGAAAGTTTTATTTATTAAATAAATAATCAAAGAAACAGAAAAAAGACAGAGACGTTTGCGTCAGAACTTTTCCCAGATCTTGAACCACGTTTGACCCGAGCTCCGCGGATTTGGAGGTGTTTGGTTGAGCCGCAGGGCGCGCGCCGGAGGAGGAGTTCACGGTGCGTCTGCGGCGTGCGGCGGTTAAACGGCGCGCGCTCAGACGCACAGACGGAGCCTAACCAACAGCAACACCTGGAGACTCCACTTCCACACAGCCAGTGCGCAGCCTGTGCTCGTTGCAGCCTCGGCGGGGATGGGACATGACCTGTCCGAGTAAGGTACACATTCATAACACATTCGGCACGTTATGTGAATATTTTTTCCCCCCTTTTGTTTTATTTTTTTTAATGTTTTCTCGCGTGCATTTTACACCAGTTTAGGTCCAATTGACACGTGCAGATCAACACCTTTCCTCTGGGAACAGTAGCTAATTTATCTCTTCGGTTTGCTTCAGTATATTTAATTTTTACAGTTTAGTCTATTTCTATTTGCTTTAAATTACTTTTTAGATGCGTATAATATTAATCTTAATCATGCGAATTTATTTAAATACGAGCTCAGTGTTTCTGTTTAATAAAGCTCAGTTCCAAACGCTAACAATGGAACTTAACGTGATTAGATATGAGAAGGTTGTTTACCTGATGAAAAAGAAGTGTTCAGGTTTGAACTTTTTATCTATTCTTATTAATCAAACATCTTACTTTATTGTTATTCCAAAGAACTTTGAATACATTTTATTCCAAGATTCCTAAGTGGTTCTTTTTACTGAAAGTTAATCTTTTTTTAGGGGGAAAATGATCATTTTAGTAACTAATGTTGCACCTAACAACTTATAACTGGCTGATGCAGATTCCTGCTTTCTATTGATTTCTATTTTTAACTCATTCAGGTTTTTCTTTTTTGAGTACTGTAAGGCATCCAAACAGAGCCGACCCAAGGCTGTATGAGGCCCTAAGCAGAATTTTATCAGGGGCCCCCCTCTAGTCAAGCCCACCCTCCACCACAGCACTTTTTATCCTCGTTTGCATTGCTCATGCTTTTACGAAAAACCTCAGGAAGCAGAAATGACTGAATTAGCAATAAATTATTTACCTGTTAATATCGTTCAAGCTATGAGGTATTTACTTAGCATGTTTGCTCAACACATGTAGAGTTTCTACATTTAATTTTTCTTATACAGTTTGCTTACACTTTCTGCTGATCCTACATAAATACAAGGAAAGAAAAAAAGGTTCTGCAGATGCTTCGATGGAATTAGTAGTTTTGTTTCAAGAGCAAATGAAGGAAATACAGGATCATTCCCATGTTATGCATAAAAGCACATGTTCCCTGCCTTTATCTCTTTTTAAAAATTATTATTAAACTTAAGAGCGGTGCATCAAAGTGTATGTTATTTGTTCTTGCACCTATTGACTGGTATTGTGGAAGTTCTGACTTTTGATTACAATGCTTCATGATTTTTAATAGAAAATTGCAGACAAAAACTCATGAAATACATGAAAAACAGCAAAGAAAAGAAAACAACTAAATTTTAGATATTGACATTGTTTTTTTATGCCAGAGTTTAAGGTGCTGCAGAGCTGTTCTTTATTTGTATCTGACCCGATGCTGTAAAATCAGCTGTCACAGGGTAATTTTACATATATGTAAATAAATAAATAATGTGGGTAGAAACTACAACCACAGCAGGGATCTAATGCCTTACAAAGCATGAAGTAGTTTAAAAATACAGAAAATTTTAGTAACTGAATTTAGCTGTCAGTAGGAAGCTTAAAGTTGCATAAAAACAAACTAGTCTCTCAGATACAATGATGTCCTAACATTCTACTTTAAAAGCATTGCCTTCATGATTTTTTTGGATTCTGAAGTCATTCTTTTGCAGAGCTAAGCCCATAAACATGCCCAGTTTTCTGTACTCATGAAACACTTTGTAATCTGAGACAAATGTAACTGACTCCATATGAATCTCAGTAGAATTTTCCTTAATTTAGTGGCAAAAAGAGAGCAGCTGCTGCATGATCTGTGTCAGCGTGGAGCCTGTGCTGCTGCACATCAGTAGGCCTGTGATGATCAATAGGGACTGCGTGATGTTTTTGCATCGATTATGGAAACGTGAGCCGATGAATGGAACTGGATTCCCCTCCAGGGGGTTTATTCTGTTCCTGTTCAGCAGAGAAAACTGAACAGTAGCAGAGCGATGCCACACACTGTTTTTTTTTTTCTTCATGAATCTCCTAGAGAGCGGCTCTTCCTTGCTCTCTCGTACCTTTGCTGTAGAGGCCGGGCAGCGGCGTCCGAACACCTCGTGAGTTTCTGAGAAGAGGGCAGTCTGCTGTTTTCCTTTGGCCGGACTCAGTCGAGTGTCAGGATGCCATGGTAAGCTCTGTTCCTATAATGTGGGGATACAGTAACACGGAGACCCTCGCTGACTGTGAAATGCTATCTGCATTCTCTGCATTCTTACTGAGCTTGATCAACACTGAAACACAGGCGCTTCTAAAGCTGGGGTTAGAGTAGACAGAGCTGGATTTTCCGCTCCTTTGGAGGCCGTTCGGGCTTCCAAGAGTATGACTTATGGCCTGAGATCATCTCTCACAGGTGGGGAAAGCTTTACAATGGTTCTATCACATGCAACACCCAAAAATACAGCTAAAGCACACAGTTGAGTAAAGCATTCACTGGGATTTGTTCTTGAGCTTTGTAGCAGGTAAAGTCAACTGATCTTCTCTCTTGACCTTTCAGAAACTTCAGCTGATGTCAGACTTGGTTTTGTTTAGAGATGCACCAAGTGAGCAGATCCTCAATTTTTCATTTTATTCATAAAAAAATCAGACAAAGAGGTAAATAAATGCATCAATCTATAACATGCACTTTAATACAATGTTTTTTATGCTGAATAAAAATCTAATACATAATGTGGAAATAGGCTGTGGGAATATATTTGCAATGTCTTGTTTTTCTGTTGGATACTCCCTCTAGAAAACAACCAAAACAACAAGCAGAACATTTTTTCTTCTTTGTGTCATAGTCATTAGACAAATAAAATTCTAAATTGGTCAGACATTAAAGAAACTTAGCTTCAAAAAGACTAATAAAACCCTGGTTCACTTCTTTTTGTAAAACAATAACATTTAGAGTTGAAGTAAACTTGTTTTTTTGGATTTTTTTTTTACTTCTAAGTTTGGACATACATTAATTACAAGTTCTTAGCTGGTTTGAGGATGTCTTTTCATCTGGATTTAGAGTACTATAAATTATTACTTAGTCTTATGAAGTGTTTAATCTATTTGCCTTCATATTTTACTGAGGCCTAAAAACTTTTTGTTATCCTTAAAAGTAATTTGTTAAGTTAGCACAAAGGCTAAATCTGAATCAGCAAGATCGTCTTTAAATAAGACCAGAAATTAGTATCTGCTTGGGAAAAGCCTGATTGGCACATTTCTCCATTTTTGTTGAAGCATATTTAGAGGTGAAACAGACACTTGAGCAAACATGTCTTCTGGTTTTAGATTTGAATATTTGACAGATCTCGCTCTCTTCATCACGCAGTCCCTTCTGCAGCAACAGTACTTTGTATCTTTATTTCTATCTAATAGTTTCCTTCCATAGCAGTCAGATTATTTTGTAATCTTTAAAAGCTGATCAATGGGCAGTTTTGTTACTTAACTATTTGAATGTTGTATCAAACCTGCATCACATTTTCTCCCTTTTTTGTTTTTCATTCTTGGAAAGAGTAAAAAAAAAAAATCATAAATTGGAATCAGCACCAGGAATGCGAATTCGAATTAGTCCTCAAAATCTGTGCAAGACTGTTACTGTGAGTTATTGAATCTACAAAAATCTGTAAAATCTTCAAGTATCTGGATGCATAAAAAGACATTTTTGTGAAATAAGAAAAGGATGAGAAAGTATTTCCATTCTCTGTTTTAAAATCACCTGCATCTGTGTTTGACTCGTAGTTCACAGCCTTGAGGATCAGACTTTTTCTATGTTTGAGATTAAAACTGAGCCCTTTTTGCCGCATCTCTGTTGCCCACGCAATTCGGTGTTTTGTCTACATGCGTGTGAGCCGTGTTGTTGTATGAGTGAGCGAGCGATCGTTCGGATCCCTCCTCCCCGGAGCTTCGCCGGCCCCTCTGTCGCTTTAAGTCCTGCCCCTCGGAGCCAGCCAACAGCAGCTGTTCCATATTCATCAAGCCCTTGAGTCTTAAAGAGCCCTATCCCGAGCATGGAAAGAGTCATTCCTCTCGCTCGCACTCTCATGCTCTCTCCATCTTAGCGTTCATCCCGCTGCTGCCTGCGCTCCTCTGTCTCTCACCTCCCCTTTTTACCTCTCCGTCTATCTGTCCCTCCTCCTCTCCCCCCCTCCTTTCTGCCTCTCCCTCTCTTTCTCTCTCTCTCGCTCTCAAATTCTCTTACATACACTCAGACACACACTCTTTCTCTCTCTCGCACACTTATACATACATAAACACACACACGCCACACACATGCTCACGCGCACACACTCTCGGTTCATCAGAGTCCGACATACCTGTGCAGGCTGTTGGGGGGGGGAGCGCGGTGCCGGAGGGGCTTTTTGCAGCGTCGTTGTCTCTGAGGGTGCTGTGCTATCATTTGGGGAAGAAGCGGGTCTCAGTTGTTTTCTCTTTCCTCTTCCTCTCATTCCTGGAATGCTAAAACTGGACTGATGGACATTTCCGAACTTTGTCTTCCAGACCCTCTCAGCTATCATAACCAGTAGGTGCAGCTTGTTTCTCTTTTCCACCTCTCACTTTTCTGTTTAACCCAGCTGTTGCATTGAACTTTTATTTCCTTTTTCCATTTCTCTTACTTAAGTTCACTGTTCATCTTATATTTTTGACATCTCTCGAACCAAAAAAAAAAACTTTTTGTAATTAAAACTGCAGCTTTTTCTTTTTCCTCGTTCCAACTTCTGTAAATATTCACTTTTTTGTACCTTGAGGGATTTTAATTCAGGTTAGACTTGACAGCAGCTTAAGCAGGTGCACGTGTCTAAAATATTTTGTAAGCATCTGTCTTTGTATGTAAAAGTCTCATTTGGAGCGTGCCTGATTGATTTACTTTGCACCACTGAATCGTACGGGTCCCCTGTCCAGTTGGGTTAAAAGCTTGTTCGCTGATGGCTTTGTTGCCGGAGCCGTCCGCCCAGGCGGAATGAGAGTGATATTGTGAGGAGATGAGATTAGTGTGAATGCTTGGAATTGGAAAGGATGAACTACATGGCAAAATGTACATTTTGCGAGTTGGGAAAAGAGGAACGGAAAGCCTGAGTAACCTCAGAGAGCCGATAGGTCTGTCCCAGGCAGCGGCACGCTGTGCAGGCGAGCTGCACCTCCTCACAGCTCCTGGCTGCTGCTGGGACACGCTGGCTTTCTAACTTCATCAGTCCACCAGTAACTTTCATTTTAGACTTATGACTAAATAAACTCCTTTTAGGTGTGAAAAATAGGAATCTATTTTAAGAGAAAGTTACCAAAATTATTTAACTAAGCTAGAAAAAATAAGGTTTTTGCACCCTTTTTGTTTTAATTACACCTGAAGCCATACTACTTGTCTGTCCAACATATGAGATTCACCAGAAATGTTTAGAGATTTTACTTTTCTTAGTGTGTTAATTTTCTCCTTTTTGTTAATTACTGGGAGGCTTTTTATTATAACTTAGTAATTTTTAAAACCGGTATTTAATTAAAATGTGTAATTTTGTTGCATATCAGTAAAGCAGTTTTTGTGCTAATTTTACCTTAAGACTTAAGACTAAATGCATCAAATTGCAAATGCATCAAATTTCTCCTGAAATCTGTTTTATGTTTTTTTTATTTATGTGACATCACCTAAACATGAATCACAAAATTTCTTTAACGTTTTATAAGTTTAAATGCTTTTTGCTTTCTTATGTTTGTTACAGTAATTTTGACCTTTTAACATAAAATGACAACTAAATTAGCATTTTTTTCCCCCACGGTTTATTTTTTAATTTAAATATTTTCCCCCACAAATGTAGTTTCCAACTAATATTTAATGAGTATTTATTACTGTTAAGGAAAACATAAAGCAGTAAAACTTATTTTGTTTGGAGATGTTTAATTTTCTTTTTTCACAACCTGTATTTAATTCTGAATTTTCAAATTTTTTTAGTTATACGTTGGCTAATTAACTTATCCAATTATGAATGAAGTTAAATTAATAATAAAAAAAATCTGCGTAGAATCTATAAGACAGATTTTACTGGTAAAATTGAGCAAAATAAAATGGTTTATGAATGTGCCACAAATAAGGGGAAATTGTTTTAAATATTAGAAATAGTTTTTATGATGATTCCTTTAGCATTGAAGTAGAATTAATTTAATAAAGCATGCAAATTTTAAATTTATAATTTGCAGTTAATGTTTGGTAATCCATAAGCACCCTAAAAATGAATGCTTCATGAGAAAACACGCCTCTCGTTTCATATGGAAATTTTTACCTCTGACCTGACGACTTGTCCACTGTGGAGCAGCTGATCAGGGGAAACCTCTCCAACTCTGGACGCAAATTTTGTTTTAGCGGTGTCTCATTTTCGCTGATGTTTTCAAACTCTCGCTGAGGGGCTGGATGTGGAAGTGATGCTTGGGGTAAATTATCTCTATTGGAGGTTTTCACGCCTTGCAGTTTGCACATCACTGTGGTGGAATCTCTATAAAACACTTTAGATTGTCTCAAGGGCGTCGCCACTTTCTGGGCATCAGACTAAAGTAAAGTTTTTTTTAAACACACTGATTTGCAATTGTAGAAAGCCTTTAATAGAAATTCCACAAGACATTCATATATTACAAGTTTATACATAGAATCGAATATGTTTCCACAGTAATTTAAGATTCTTTCTAGTGCTATTGTTTCTGTTAAGTTAAAAGTAAATATCTCTTTTTTTCTTTGAGCATGTGAGTGTGACGGACTCGATGGAGCAGTTGTTCACACTGGTCAGAAATCCGTCATGGCTGCAAGTGTGAATTCTTTGCTGCCTGCTCCAAAGAAAACAAAGAACAAAAAAAAAAAAACAAGAATTGAGCAGCAGTGAATTGGGATTTTACTTCTTTCATTCCTAAACATCTTTCAACACCCACGCTTTCCTTTATCCCTGGCACAGCCACTGCAATAAACTAACAAGGCTATCCAATTTCCCGTCTTGAAATAAGAGCTTTTTAATGTATTTTTAGAGAGGCAGAAAGAAGTTAGCGCACAGTGATGAATTAGATTTCAATTTATTTGACTTCATTCCCAGCTTGCTGCATTAGAGCCTGCAAACAGCCATCTCTGGCGGTCCGTCCGCTTGATTCTTATTAGGTTTCAGAAAACAAGGCGCGGGAATTGCATTAGTGTATCTTAAGTTAAAAGCTCCTTGCTCTTTGACCAAGTGTTTCATTGTTATTGGGTTAATCAGATTTTTGCTGTCTTCATGGAGATGCTATCGCAGGTTAGAGGCAGTGGTGAGTAACCAAAGCAGCCGCGCTCAGACACTATCCAGATGGGATCAGCTTACGGTAATTTGGTTTCAGAATACATTACCAGAAAAGCCTCCTGGACGAGGATGGCCACCCCACTGCGGGCCAGGAGCTGCTGGCCCCTGTGGCCAGGCCGTGGACTTCCTCTGGTCCACCTGTCGCTTTAATCTCCCACAGCTTTTAGGAGGATTTCAGATGTTTCTTTTGTGCTTAAATTTGAGATTGTTGTCCAATTCTAAATACTTCTTCCTTGTATCAACAGGGCTTTGTTGTCCAAATCATTAGAGAGATTCCTGAGTCCAATGGCCACGCTGGAGACCTCTCATTTCTGGTATCTAGTATCATTACTCTTACTGTAAAATAGGCATGGGCCGGGAAGAGATCCTCAACGTATGATAACGTAGTGTCAAATTATCACAGATTCAAAAAAACTGTAGCCACAATTAAGGGGGTCTAATTGTTTTCATCTAAAACAGAAAGGCAACAAATAACCCCTCTGCTTCTAAAGGATCTAATGTATTGACCAATATAATTCAAATAATGGAAAGTATAACTTTTAGTTGTAAATTTGTTTTTCGTACCTAGACTTTTGAAGAAAAGCATTGACCAATTTTTAAAGTAAACATGCTTTTTAAAGAGTAACACAATAATAGCAAGTTCATATTGGTTTAATTAGTCCATTGGTGGAAGAGCCAACAGTGGCATGCCACTCGTAGCGAATATGCTATAGTTTTTAATAACATTACCTAAATAAGTGAAGAGATGAGGAGTATTTAGTTCCCACACCAGCAATAAAATTATTTTCAAAAAGCTGAATTTATGTTTGCTATTTGCAGCTGAGGGGCAGTGTGCAGCAATATGTGGGTGAGGTAGAGTGTGGCTTTTTCTGTTCTTCATAATTAGTCAGGCTATCAGCATGCAGTGAGCTGCTTAACTGATATGGCGCTCTTAGTTTGCTTAATGTAAAAAACATAAAAAGTACATTTTGACAACTTGCAAAAAACTAACTTTTTAAGTTGTGAATGACTTGTTTTTTTCACAACTTGAAGAAACAACATACACTGCTATTCATTAACTACACATTTTTGAGGTATGTTCTTTACTGCAAGCCCATCTGCTTTTTAAGATATACTTACATTTTATATTCTACAGGTATCTGAAAAATAGCTCACTTTGTTTTGGTTGCCAAATAACTATATAAAAGCAGAAAAACACTCTGAACTTAGACAGTTTATGTCATTGATTAAAAAGTATGGACTGACATGAGGTTCACAGGAAGACCTTGAGTAGAATTACAACAGTGTTTACATACTACAGTGTTTACACAGAAAATAAAAATGTATGCCATAAACAGCCACTAAATTTCTAAATTTAGTAGTACTTTCAAATGCAGAACATGATGCATTTTAACTTTTTGTAGTTCTGTTCCTCATAAGAAATGAGTAAGTAGTTACTTCCTAACTAGTTGGGCTATCTGCTGAGTTAGTCTGCATCTTGATACGTTTCTTGCTTGTAGTTTTCAAAACAATGTTACCCTTTTAAGAGTGAGTTCACCAGAAATATTTCCAAACTGATGAAATGGTCCATCTTTTACTCAGTGGAAATATTAGTAGTCCTTTTTTGGCCAGCTGACCAAAAGTGTGCAGCAACAAGTGGGGGATGGGCTACACTGTGTTTCTCCATTCTCTGAACAGCATTGAAGCCAGGAACAGAAAGATACATAGATGTATGACCTATTCTTGTTGTAAAAATGACTCCAATCTTGGGATAAAACAAAAATAGCTAAAGTGTCTTGGCAGTTTGTTGTTGGCAACTTTTCTGTAGCCTCAGAAGCGTTAAAGTTCATGCTAACATGATAGTAGAAGGCTTTCTTTTTCCCCTTGTCATGTCGAGTGGTTGCTTTAACAAATGCAGCATAAATTCAGCCAGTTTTTTTCCCCCTTAAACTGGCTTTCATTTTACAATTATCTCAGTGTTGTCATAACATGCCGCCTCCTCAGATCTTAAATTTGGCCTTTCCACCTCTTGGCGATTACCTGCCTTCCTTCTTTGATTATTTCACAACACCCACCTGCATGGAAACAAACAGCCTCTGCTGAACGCGCCCCCTCCGGATTTCTCGCCCATGGTAACCTTGGACACCTCCACCGCAGTGTGAGAATCTGTTTAAAAATAACCAGGTCCATTAGTCTAGAAAGGATAATGCTAGCCTATGTGGGCTCTCATGCCCTTGTGGCAGCAAAGTGCTATCACTGACACGTTGCGTCAGCACTTCTTCCTGTTGCTCTGACGCTCAAGGGCTCCTCTTTAGTCACTCACACATGCATATGTGCAGGTATTCAAACGCACAAACAGCAGAACCGAAGCTGAAAAAAAAAAAGCAAAAGTGACAAATGAAGTGTTTTGGTGTTGCATAAGTAAAGTTTGCATTACTTGTAAAGACTGAAATCTTTTATAGAGTGTTTGTCTCTGCAGTTCCTGTAGGAAATGTGATGTAATGTGGAGTAACTACATGGGTGTTTATCAGCGGAGGCCATTGCTATTGAGCAGCCAGTTGTTTGAAGGTTATGTTTCAAAGCAGTAATTGAAATGCAAAATAACATTAGGATCGATGGTTAGCTTTGTTTATTTATGAAATCAATATTGAAACCGTCCGTCACAGCAGCAGCTCTGATTCTCTCTGACAGCTTCACCAGGTCCCCTCTGCAATAAACTCTGCAGCTGCTGTGGCGTTTGTTCCCGTTATTTCAATGTCTGTGTTGGTTTTAAGGTAGTTACAACTCAAATGGATTCTTATCAAAATTAAAAACTAATTTAAACCGACATCAACATACGCTCATATAATTTCAAATTTCTAAAAACTTTCCATCTAAGTTACTGTTTTAAAGCCGTTTTTAAAATGATGAAAGAAAAAAGGCAGGAGTCAGAGTTCATATAGGGTTGTGTGAAACAACACTGACCCTTCACCATCGGTTGCTGCACACTCTCAGTCAGCTTGCTGAAAGAAAGCTACTGCATTTTTTCCTCACTCTTTCTTGTAAACACCTACAGTCATGTTGTTGAAACTTAAGTAGTGCCACTGATGATAGTCATTAAGTTAATGTCATTTTAAAACTGAACTTGGCAAGTCATGAACTGACTGTGTGTGCATTGTGAAAGTGTCATTTTTAATCACTTTTAGAGTGTGTGAGTTGGCCTACATCTTCAACAAACTTTGGATTTAACGTGAACGTGATTAGTGGCACTTTACAACAGATAGCGCCACACTTGTACTTTTAGCCAGTTGACTTGCAGTTTGCAGCAGCAGTAAATTACTCAAAGCTCCATACAGGCGGCAAAAACTACATTGTTTCGAAAAGGACTTGAAAGCTAAGGAATTCTAAAAAGAAAATATTTATAGCTTTAAAACTAATTTTTCAAACCTTGGTATTATAATATTCTTGCAACCAGTTCACAAACCCTGTATAGCAACAAGTGGGGGAGGGTCAGCAACTGCTATTTTAAGAGAGAGAATTCTGGCATTGTATTGAAAAGACTTCAAAACATACTAGTTTTGCAGCTCGATATTAGTAACGAGCTGCTTGTTTTGCTAGTGTTTTCACATCCACTTTGCGGGTGAACTGTTGCTAATAGAGGCTCATCATTATTTTAAAACACAGCTCCCATTCTGCCAGCTGCTGCTCTGCCATGCTGAAGTCTAAATTTGATTATTATGGCTGAATTATGATTTTTAATATAATTTCACTGATTACATTTTTTTATATCATAATTTGTAATAAAAAAAAATCTTATGGCTTTACAGTGACTTTCTTGACGTTTTATGAACCTTTCTGAACATGTGTGTTGTTGCTTTGTGTAATATCGCCTGCCTTTATCAAATATATTATGATGGTACGATGATGTGTGTCTGTGTGTGTGTGTGAGTGACTTGTGTGTGTCCTCACTTCACTAAAATGCAGTCTTATTAGTATGCAGTAATTAATCAGTCATATGTACAAATACTCACATTTTGATAGGCGTTACGCAGGTAACATCCTGAAAAATCTGAGTTTTTTTTTATCCGGTTCATTAAATGTAAAACTCTATTTAGTTTCACTTTTTTGAGATTATTGAAAACAATACCACATTTGAGTTCATATTGTTTGAAGCATTACTTATTGTAATTTGAATTCCTTAATTTTGTGTTACATTAAAAAATACGACATCTTTTTCTGAAGCAGGCTGGAGATTTTCTTTTATCCGTTTTAGTCATTAAATAAATTGGAGCCTTTCAAAATTGTATTTTTCCCCTCAGACTTCAAAGACACCAAAAAATGGGCAGCAGGCGGGTAAAGCACAGTAGGTTTTGATACCTCGCCTACAGCACCAAGTAGACTCAAACGATGACACTGAGTGACTGACTGCTGAACCTGCGACATGCGTTTAGATTTCACCTCCCCCTCCTAAAGGCGAGGCATTAATTCAACAAATCTCCCCAAAGTTTAATTATTCCTGAATGGTGTTGTGGTGGACACAAGCGTATAAATCAGTTAGGCCCACCCGCTTTTTTTCCCTTTTTTTTTTTTTATTACCCGCACTATTTATAGAGAATGTGTGGCAGCTGGTAGAGATGAGCCTTTAAAAAGGCTGGAGGCTATTGCTGTGACTGTGTCGGCCGCTGTAGCGTGTGACAGTCATAACAATGGAGTTTCTTTAGTAACATCAGTGCTCCGCGGCGCCGTTTGAAATGTGCGCTTCAGAACGGCAGAAGTGAAGTTGCGTTTTCAACTGGATTAACATGTTATATCATTATTTTAACGGTTCCCATGAGCCACGATTACGTAGTGTCTGTGAAACCTTTGCAAACATTGACACATCTGATTGTGTTTAAATCTTCACCTGATAAGCCTGCAGCTTTTTGGCCCACTAATATTGGACAATTTATTTGTGCGTGCGTGTGTGTGTGCTTGAACTAGTTTGTTGTTTTATGTTTATATCTTCTTCTGCAGAGAGTAATTTATTGGGGCTGTGGAGAGATTGGGTCTTTGTCTTAAGCAGGTAGAGTTTCCCCCCCTAAACAAGGACGGCCTATCAGAGGAAGATTAATGAAGTAATTTCATGCATGGCTCTATGCCTTCGTCCTCCTATATGCACAGTGACTGTGTCTAAACCTGTGATTTACATTCGACTGTGCTAAATAGCCTTAACCCCCTGTAATAATATTTCTCTGTTTGTGACACATTCACACACATGCACGCACACACACACACATTTAAAACTATTGAGCACAAGCAAGGGTTTCCAATAACTTTTTGATAGAATTACCTCCTTTCTTAGATTTTTATTTGATTTTCATATTCATTTTAAGCTCAAGCTTCCATTATTCACATTTTGAAATGCGATATAAAAAAACACTATTACTTTATGAGTGTTTTATTCATATTAGAACCTTGCAAATGCTTTCATTCCTTTAGTTTAAGGTCTTTCAAATAGATGTCAGCGAACATGCTGGAATGATGGAGCATGCAGTACCACAGTGCTGCCCCTCCCACAGTTGTTCCTGTACTACATTCATGTCTTGCTGAAAGAAAGTTTGACTGTTTTGTTGTTGTTGTTGTTGTTGTTGTTGTTGATTTTGGAAACATGGCTTGTAAAACAAGAGTGAGACTGCAGAAATGTGCAACCTTTGATTTTGTTGCGCAAATAACAGCCTGCTACCAAATCCAAAATGGCTCCTGCCAGAATCCCAGAAGGAAGGAAGATTTATACAACTTTAGCAACATGAAAGTTGTTGCAGTTGAAAAACACAACAAATTTAACTATGGTTTCTTGTGAATGCATAGACATACAATATGGAGATCAGCCAAAATGTGGTGTTTGCTCAAATAACTAGGCTTTGAACGCTCAGAAAATTTGTACTGGGACTATTATGATGATGATATTGACTGATTGACTCACACTTTCCTTTTCCATCCCAACATTTTCTCCCAGGCTCTTGAGCTTTAGCATCTTGGTTGCCAAGATCTAGATCCGGTGTGAATCTTAAAGACAGTCCTGTCCCATCCATTTGGCCGAAAGTAATTTTTTAGAAGCAGATTTTGAATGCTTGATCTCTGAAGTATAATCTTGCATCCAAGCTGTCCTTCAGGATTGAAGTTTTGCTCACACTGAAATCCTTGTTATCGTGATCTCATATTTTGTAGCTTTGTTTTCTAAAACAACCACTTAGATAAAATATCTTTCTACTGCAGATAGATTATTAATGGTAATAATTTAACAGAATTTCACTTCACAATATCCAAATCATCCCTCCAAAGTTGTAAAAGTACAGTAAGCAAGTTACAAGCAGTGGGTTTGTTAAGCAGCTGAATATAGGATCAGACTGATTGTCAAGAGTTTGAGCAGCTGTTTCATTATTATGAGCAGAAATGTAATACCACATTTAGTAGTACCGGGGTATTTTCATACTATGAGAATCTCATGTCTCGCTAGAAATCACCTACAAATAAAAGATGTATCGGCAGATTGATTATCTTCAAATTTTGTAATTTATCATACAATATGTCTAATCTAAGAATTACTTTAATACTTTTCTGCTAAAATGCATTCCAGCCAATCTGAAGGGAAGCACATTCTCGTTTCTTTGCCCTTCCTATAAATTATGAAGTGAGGGTTTGTCAGAAGAATGACTTGACATGTTAGAAGAGAGTATTGGTGACAGTGCATCAGTAACATATCATAGCATAAAATTGTGCTTGGTGTTTTCATTATATTCTTTATTTATTCAACAAAAGTAAATATGTAAACATGTAAATTAATCCATGTTTGTTTCTATTTGTGTGGACATCTCATTTTTTGTTATTAATTCTTAATATAAAAGATTATTTTCAGAATAAATAACTTCAATAAATTGTAATGTTAGTTTTAGAAGGAATGCTTTCGACTGAAATTACAACCAATAATAATTTTATTTGACATCACTGGTGCTGATGAAATTTGTTTGGTTCGGCAGAAACAATCTTATTCCAGTTGTGCGTAATTACTTTTCATAATTTTTAAAGACACTGCACATTTATGTTGTCAAATTAAACCATGACTGTCCCTCACAATAGATGTGAAGAATGGTAATCTGTTTTAATGAAAAGGCAGAATTAGAAACTTGATCTCAGATGTACGCGGCTGGAATTATCCCACATCTTTCCTTTAACATGCAGTTTGATGAACAGTTGAATCCTGCAGAGTTTTTTCCCCGCCAGGGTTGCATGGGCAGCGCGTTAATTCCTTTCTTAGACAGTTGCTCCCACATTTCCCCCACTGACAGTAGCTCTATCATTAGCCGGCTACTTCCTTCAACATCCTGAAATCAGCCCCCTTAGACGAACAGGATCTGCCCGGTGCGGCAGACAGTTTACGTCAGACAAACAGCAGCGCCTGTATCACAAGAGGACCTTTCTTTCCTTTCCTTTCCAGTAGCTCCTCTGATGGAAGGAGACGGGAGGGATGGATCAATAGATGTGATCTGCTTCTGGGCCGGCTCCGTCTCGCGGTCCTGCCGGAGCGTGGGGCTCATGTTGTCGCGGTGGACTGAGCTCATGGCTTTTTAAAGACTATAATGACATAACTGTGAAGCAGCTAAATATAATCCTTTGCTGCAGTCCTTAAAAAAACCCCCATAATTATCCAGTCTGCGGTCCCCTCAAGTGGTAATCCTGCACATGTCCCTAGCTTGCCCACTATTGATCTGGGACCCTTCTTTCCAGTTGTAACAATAAACACTTCTTTCTCTGAATTCTTTTTTTCTCCCTTTTTTTAGAGATGTACTGATCAGATTTTTCCTGGTTGATACCAGTTTTTTGTTTTTTACTTCTGTTTTTATGCTTTTTACTTTTACTTCTGCTGATTTCAGTTTTGATACAGATTTGTTTATATTAGGAATGTGGTGAGAATGTGTTGTAGATCCTTTGATAGAGGTAATAGTTTATGTTTCTCATATCAAGTCATTTCTATAGCACATTTCAGCAACAAGGTAGTTCATTAAAGTATAATTCAGCAACCAATTATAAAAAAAGCAATAAACATTACATATTAGTTGCACGTGTCAATAACGTTTGTGATTTTTGTTTACATTTTTTATTGATTTTAAAATCAGCTACACAAAGAAAGATTAAAACAAACCAGCACAAAACTAAAACATTAATAAGAGTAAAGGTGCAATTAGTTTCCTCCTCCAGTCCATGTCACCTCACAACCACTCTAAATTCAAAAATGAGCAAATAAATAAAATAAAATTAAAAAAAGACTAAAGTCTTAGGAATTAAGTAGGAAAGGCTTGAATTCCATCTGATTTGTAGTTCAGATCGGGAATCAGTTTTTCCTAAGACAGCCTGGCAGATATTTAAGTAATCCACACAGGGTGCATTCAAGTGTCTTTTAGCTTTAAACTCTAGGTGTATTAAGTTTCAATGCATTTAATGAATAAGAGAAATTTAAATTTAATCAGGGGTAATCATATGTTTCAATCTCCATCCAACTGATCGGCACATCTGTATTTTTCATCAGACTTTTTTCCTTTCTTACTTTGTCTTATCGCTCTTCGAGATTCCAATGGAGTTTTTTTATGTTTCCTTTTGTTTGCCTCTATGGATCTGCACATCATAAATCTCTGTCAGCTTCTCCTGAGTGTCTGGCATATCTGTTAATAAAGAGGGCCCTCCTCTCTTTCAGGTCTACCTCCCCTTCCCCCTCCTCCCCTCAGTCATCTCTCTCTGCCAGAGCAGGACTAATGAATGAGAAACTCCAAAATTAGAGGCCTCTCCGTCATAGATTGGATTGGTCCCTCTGGAGTGCCGGGTTTGCCTCCAACCTAACCACAGCCATCAAACCAACTCTCCTCCCCCAATATTTCCATTTTTTATATTCTGTATTTAGCAGAAACATGCATCTGAACACACATACGTGCTCACTGTCCCACGAGTCATTCAGCCTCGTATTCCCCTGATGGTCTTTAACTTAAAATCAGAGTTGCAAAATCCAGACAGCATATTTTTGGAGAATTGCACATTTTTAAGCATCAATTGGGTCCATAACAAAACTGCTGGCTCTTGTGTTAGAACACAACTCAAGCACCCAAAGATGGTATGCACCATCTCTAAATGTGTATATTTGTTCCAAGCTCAGAATCTGACAAATTTTCTTTGATTGGTGTTTACCAGGTCAAATGCTGAAAAAAAAGTTTTTCCCTTTTCGTTTGAGAAATTAAAACCAACAACTCACACAATTTTCAGTTAATAAATATATCACCCAGTAGTGTTTTTGAGAAATTTTAAAAAAGAGTTGAACTCTGAATCACTTCTGATTAGTGACAGGTGGATTAAATACTTTGAATTTGCAGGTTTGACCTCGAATGAAGCTTATTCTTTAATCTAGCCCCCGAAGTAAGAGCCCCTTTAATTTTCTGGAAAGTGTATCACACAACTTCTGCTTCAGTTTAATAAAAAAGAGTCTATAAAAATAATTTTGTAATTACTCCTGCACATTTTCTCTCTATAGTCCTTGCATTTAAAAAAAATCACAGTCCACAGTTCACATGTTGAAGAAATTTTTAAGTTTATATCGGCCAGGGAAAGCTTGATCACGAGATTTATTTTCCTTTCCTGAGGTTGTGGAGATTTTGGGTCTCGTCCGTCCCAGAAATGACTCCCCGCCTGTGCGTGTTGGAGCGCTAAAAGGTACCAATGGCCCCTGAAGGAGAGGTCAGCCTGGCAGCTGCTTGTGTGTCTGTCTGTGGTGGGGAGCTCTGTCAGGAGCTAATTGAGTTCGTCCTACCAGCGCTGACTCTGGGGCCAATGGCTTATCAGGCCACATCGCTTGAGGCCCTCAAGACAGATTTGCCCCCAGTCAGGGCATCTGATATCACCATCGCCCTGCTTGCTGATGTCAACCCCCACCGTATAATTCCCCCTCGCACTTACACAGTCTCATCAGGTAGCAGGGATGTGACACACACAAGTGTGGAAAGATGTTTTTGGGACATGTAACAAGAATTTCCTCACTGTTCCAGCTGGATCTCGGACACAGTTTTGGTTGGTCAAACATAAAACAAGGTGGAAGAACTATTTCAGTGTCCTCCTCTCTGTGGGAATACTTTCAAATTGACTGTAACAAATCGTGTTCATGCCGATGTTCTGAATTTCATTCTCAGGTGATAAAGAAGGCGAGAGCTCCACTGTTCTCCTCCTGGAAGCTGAGGAGCTGCAAGTGTAGTACGAGCTGCCAGATCGTTAGTCCGGCTAATCCCGGCCGCAGTCGCACCGGCGGAATGATATTAGGGATCTGAAATGCTGTTAGGAGGGCCAGGTGGAATCAGATTAAAACCAAACTGCGCAGTGTGCGTTTACAGGGCCCATAACCTTCTACTCAGCATGAATTTTGATCGGTACAAAGGGAACTAAAGGAGGAGGAACAGAGAAAGGAAAAGACAGAGGGGAGATACTGTGTCTTAGAAGAGGGACGTTCCTTTGGGCAGCCAGGCAGCAGAATCTGAAAAGGCTCTTAGCTCGAGGAAGGAAGAAAGAACTATAGATTTTACAGCATCAAGTCTCAGATAGTTCAGCAAACCCTTTCCTGTCTGTTCTGTCTGTGCACCACATGAGCTAATTACTACCTGCCCCCACATAATGAATTATTTATCAGGACTATTGCTGTTGTCAAATAATTTAATGCTCATAATTCATTTTCCGCTTACAATTGTATTTATAGATTTAAATTGGTCCTGTCCTGCTGGAGATTAGGAATATTTATAGAAATATTTTAGACTATTTGATTAATACAGCAGGTTTAAGTGGTTACTATTTGCTCAGCATCATTAATCAATATAAGCGGGCTTGTTAAAAACATAAGCATATAGTGCTGGTGGTAATGTGTCATACCAGAATGAGTTAAGGGGTTTCCAGTCTGCACATTTATTATAAATGACCACGTTGAGCTGGAGGGGAAACAGTTAAGACACTTATGCAATTATGCTAAGTGTCACCCTGAGGATGGCCTTTGAACCGAGGTTAAACTCACTCTGAATTTGTGAAATAAAAGCTAAATGGAGCCATTTTGTGCTCCTGCGTTTTAATATATTGCCTCTAATAAGTCGAGTGCAGGTGGCCTGTCGTGCAGGTGCACATATCCATCTGAGACATAGAGCATAAAGCAGATGAACACATAGGTGCATGTTAATTTATAGGGATGTAATCTTCATTCATTATCAAGAGCAGCAAGGCCCATTTTAGAATGAGATATAAGGGATTAACAATATTTGTGACTGCAGAAATGCTGGAGAGTAAATTATGAATTAGAGCAACCAAAAACTACAGTAGAGCGGCTGGAAAGATTTGACCTGCTGATACTGAATTTAGACAATTTCTCTCCAGGGATTTTTATTAGCAAAACATTTTAGTCAACTTTCCGGTTAAAAACATAAAAAATAAATAAATAAACTTCACGACTTTACAATTCTTTATCACCTCAAAATATAGGTGTGCATCCTAAGATAAGTTTTAGTGGAAGGACCAGTAAAAATAAATAACAGTTTTACCTATTTGAAAGAAAAGGAATTAATCTGCTATTATTTGTTAGAATGCCAAACCATTAAATCATTTTATGTAACTATTATAGGCACCTGAAGTCGCTCTTCTGTTGTGCCACATCCATCAGCTTTGTCGTCACCCAATGTGTTAGAAAGAGAACTTGGCGTTAAAATGCTCTTCTGTAAAAGCAGGTTTTACTAATGTCTTCAAATCTACGGCAAAACATTTGGAAATTACAAAGTGTCCTCCATGTCTAAAATGAGCAATTAGGTCACTTAACATGATTAGCAGTGCAAACTTTTCCTCACGTCTAGAATTAGTAAACCTATTTCTTAATTGTGAGAGCTTCCAAATTCTGACAAAATGTTAGAAATGATTCCAAACGATGAAAACTGAGAAACTGTGTTGTGATAACTTAAGCTTCCTGCTGAAGCCTAAGTTTAATAAACTGAACGGCTGACATGAAAATGTACTTCCTTTCTTCTGTTTTCATTGTAGGTAACACACCATACTGAAATTAAATTCTTCCTTCTAGTAAAAAGCAAACAATAATATCAGAACGATCTCTTAGTGCTTGGTATGACCACAAGCGTTCACAGATTGGGAAAAAAAGGTCAGATTTTTAGCTTCAATCACTGGCCAGGCGTAAAATCATCTGGTTTTAGTTTCCCGCAGATTTCTTGGTGCATCTCCACTAAATTGAATTTAATTTCTCTAATAGGAAAAAGCATGTCTGTTCATTTTTATACAGTGAAGGCATTTTAATGGAAGAAGAATTTCAAGACTGCTCAGACAGAAGGGCTTATAACCACAAGGTCAACAGATTTAACAGGGGACATTTTTTATTATTTATTTTAGCAGTTAACCTTTTTGTGAATTTCCAGAAGTGGTGGGCACCCAGAGCTCCGATGAATATACATGACAGCAGGGGAGGGGGAACCCAGGGATGGGATTTAATTTGACACACTGACCCCCATCTCCACGGGCCCGGGAAGCCAGGGTGAGAAAATAAGGTTGACCCAGTGACCCCCTTGGGCCTGAACTCCTCCGTCACCCATTCTTACAATTAAATCAGCCTGAGAGAGCAGGAAGATGTTCGGCCAACCAATGCCGCAATTTTGGTGTCTCATCTCCTGTTTGCTCTGTGAAGCTTGCAGACGTGTCACTGTCGTCCAATCAGACACTCGGAGCCCACTTGAAAACACCAACCCCTCCTAGTTCAAATGATAAACTGAATGTTAAACATTCAAATATTACTATTAGTTGGCAATATGCTAATGGACGTAAAGCACAACTTGGACTGCCACTCTTTCTGAACCCCTCCATCTGAATTTGCATAAGCTGTGCAAGGCTCAATTTTGCTAATGCAGGCAAGTGCAAGCAACCTTTTACCCTTCCCATGGTGCCTAATACAAAGAGTGTGCATACATGTTAGAGGGTGACCTCACCATAACCCTAAGAGGTTACTGTGTGTCTACACAGCATCCCCGATACATTGAGTAATTCATTTCCCCTTCTTGTTCACCTCTTCAGCTCACTCTAAAGAAAATATGTGCGGACACCCTGCACCGACGCTCCCTCTCCCTCTGCCACCGTTCACTCAGTGCAATTTCAAGTTAAAGGTTATAGAGCAGGACTGAAATACATTTATATAGGCATGGAAAGCCTCAGAGTGCATTTTGTGGCCACGGCCAAAAGGCTGCACTTTAGTCTGCACACGTTACAGCATTAGATTACATGTACTCCAAAATACAGTTATAAGGCAGACAGTGAAAAAGTCAATATCTGGCCATCATGTTTCCTTTTGGTTGACTGCTGACTCAAGGAGACAAGCGGAGGTCCGCTGTGCTCTCTAAACTATTGAGATGCCCCCGTCTTGATTTGTCCAGTTTGTGTACGTGCGTGCACTTGTGTGTGTTCGGTTATTTGAGCACTCTTGATTTCTGTCCCTCTGCCTCTTGTTCGTTTTCCCTTTCCTCCCCGTCAGTCTGTGTGTTTGCATTGTGCAAAGAACGTGTGTCGACGTTTGTGTTGCTGTTGTGTGTGTTTGTTCTCTGAAGGACTTTAACAGCTGCCATAGCGTGTGGCTAATGAAGCACTTAGGATCCTGGTCTGCTGGTTTAAATGAATGTGAGGAGACAGTGACTAAAAGAACAAAAGATTACAAAAACTAAAGTCATTAGAGATGAAGCAATTGGTGGATTTTGCAAAGCTTTAGCCTACTGAAGCTGGCTTTGGCTGGTTTTCCCATAAAAATCGACCAAAATGGTTAGATTTCCTGCTGTGAATGATTATTAATTATTTATATTAGGAAGGCAATAACATACAGTGTGTGTTAGAGAGGAGTCACTGTGAAATGGTCAGAGAGTTGACATATGAAACTATCTTTATCTTTATATTGGTGATTAGCTCAGTTAGCGTTACTAACAATAAACATATGTCAAAAAAAAAACATAGCTTGTGTTTATTCAGATTTCCAAAACACTGCAGACGTTTTTAAATCCAGCATGGTCCGTAAAAGAGAGGAGTTCAAAGCTGGGCAAGGATAACAGATGAACTTTCCATACACAGATTGTTCAGCCTTCCTGTTACCTACTGAATACTTTCTCTATCTTGCTTTCTAGCAGTCTGCATGAAAGGCAAACTTGTCCCAACAAATTGAAAGTGCAGTTTCATTTTTGTAGTCTTTTACATCTCTGTGTTTCCCTCTGATCTCAACTTTATTATCTTTGAGAATAAAAGTGGCAAACTTTGACTTTTCTTCCCACAGTAACAGTTTCCACACTAAAGAGTGTTGTAAGTGTGATCTGATATGGTGTAGTGTGTTCACTAGCGTGGCAGACTTTTTAAGCTGAAAAGGATAAAACAGAGCAGCTTTGTTGTACTCCATACAGGCTTCATGTTATCTGTTAAAGGTTTTGCTTCCTTCCGGCCTAAGAATAAGAAGCACAGCTTTTAAAATAGTTTATTACATCTTTGTGCTTCCTCATTACATTTCTACACACTTCTCTGAAACTGAAAGCTGAATTTCAGTCCTGGGTGAGCAGTAAAACCAAAAAGTGTTGATGCTATCTAAGCTACTGTGGCACTTAGATATGTTGTTTTCAATGACTGAAACATTTTTCATTTTTATGTATGGAACAGTTTGGCGACTGAAATTAAGCTTATTCTGGTCACAAGATTGTTGTTATATTGTGCAATAATCTTTAAACATATCTTAGTTATTGTAAGGATTTTTGTAAATTGTACTTCAGATCGATTAACAAGAAAAGTTACTTGTTTAATTGTAGATAAGCTTTTTCTGTACTCCTAATTTAAATTTATTTCTGCTAATCATCTTTCTCCCTCTTTTTCTTTGTTTTCCCCACATCAACCCTCCTCCTACTTCCAACCCACCTCTTATAAAGGCTGCTGAATAGAATGGCCGCTGATGAACGGCATCTACCGTCCAGCTGTGGGTCCTACATCAAGACAGAGCCATCCAGCCCCTCCTCGGTCATCGACACGGTCAGCCACCACAGTCCCAGCGGAAATTCGGACGCCAGCGGCGGCTATGTCAGTACCATGAACAGCCACTCTAACGGCCTGGACTCTCCACCCATGTTCACCCCCGGTGGGCTCGGCGCCGGCTCCTGCCGCAAGCGCTACGACGATTGCTCCAGCACCATCATGGAGGATTCGTCCATAAAGTGCGAATACATGTTAAACTCCCTCCCCAAGAGGCTGTGCCTGGTCTGTGGAGATATAGCCTCGGGGTATCACTATGGGGTAGCTTCTTGTGAGGCCTGCAAAGCCTTTTTTAAAAGGACAATACAAGGTATTTCCCCTTCTCTCCCCTACCGCTATTTCATCTCATGTTGCCACGTCAACAGACACAAAAACACCCTGACATACATGAAATCTCTGGTTGCAGAGCAACACTGAAACATACTCAAGGAAAGAGATTCAGTTAATACCTCTAGTGGAGAATATACATGTTTTCATATTGCCAGCCTAAAATATTTTAACTACTACTATTTTAAATATGATACATTGTAAACTTGACTTCTGTTAGTCTTTGAGTCAGTTTGCCCTTAACTTATTTTCTCTGTTAATTTCCAGTTTGTATCCATGCACTTCACATTTCAAACCAGTTGATTTCTTTAGGGATTTTGAGGAATTAGTTGAGATACATGGTTCTGATAAGCATAAAAGGACTTGAAATATGAAGAATTATGGAGAGATTTTTCAGTCCACCCACTTACCACTCATGCTTTTGTAGTTTTGGTCATTTCATATCCAGATTTTTAGGGTATAAATTGGAGAAATCTGGCCAGAAAATTTTTGTGTGTACAAGGGAAAAAAAATTAATTCACACTGACAACTGATCAAAACAATTTTCTGTATTACGACATAGTCTACTGTGAGGAAATGTAGCGATGCGTCTCCAGTAAACAATATATTGCGACATGATGCTGCTTGGACTTGTCATGGTTTGACCAGGGGTCACAATCTGTCACATGCCATGAGAATCTAAGGGTAAAAAAGAGAATTAGAACAACAATAGTTAAAAAGTGGAATGACAGTGAACATTTTATGACTATGTAAGGACCAAACTTAAAAATTGTGACACTAATCCAGGGTCTCAGTGGTTGCTAATGTTTATCGGAGTCACCTAATAACATTATTATCCACGAGACTACTGGTAGATCATTGAAAATTACTTTAAATCATCACCTATCAAAGAAGGAATGACAGGCGATGATCCACAAAGTAAGGTACAAAATGACAGAAACTGCAAAAGAACAAAATAACGTGGGTTATTATGGTCAGTAGTATCCATAATTGTTAAACAACAGAAACTGGGGTAACTTTGACATAGAGAGATTATGCTGGCATCATCTGTCATCATCAGTGGACTTATCCCACAGCGGTCAGATTTTTTTTTTTTTACCCAATCGCAAAAGAGAGGAAACTCAAAAGTATATTTTATTGTTCCTGTCCTGTTTGTGTGTGTATTTCTGCATAGGGACTGATTTGGTTATCTGCAAGACACAATGTATTGCAGCTTCTCATTAGAGAGGCAATGAAAGACCCCCAACTGTGAAACTGTGTGCTCTGCTCCAGATTAATCAGGAGGAGAAAGATATTGTTGAGCCGGGAAAAAAAAATCTGCACAACAGGCACAGCTGCTCAGGTCAGGACTAAGCTCTGTTGGCTTAGCAGTGGAATACATGCAATGAGAAAATCAAATAGAAAAGGTAGATGAGCCAAATCGAGATTCCTATTATGCCTTCCATCCATTTTCCTCTGTAAATTTTTATCAGCAAATGATTGCAGGAATTACACAGAGAGCAGGTCTGTCTGTCTTGATGCTAGGTGTTGATTTTGGACCTTGCAGCCCTATCAGCTTTAGACAGTCTATGTACCTTTTGCAGGCAAACAAAAGCATTAGGCCAAATCCTCCTGTTTACTCATGCTGCCATCAGCAATCCTGTCTGTTGACAAAAGATGAACATTTTCTCTCAAGTAGCATAACTGAGCTTTTGTCCCCTCAGTAAAAGTATACTGACAGCAACACAATTGAACAGAAACGATGCACTGGGGAAAGAAAGAGACGTCTTAAGTGGAGCAATGGTCCAAACAATTAAGCGCAAGGTACAAGGAGGGGGGAAAAATGGAACGCTCCTCTTTTTTTTCTCCCTCACTTTGCATTGTCGATTTGAAATCCCTCTCTTTCTCTTCTTGGAGGGCTGCCTGTAATGGAGCTAATCTGCCGTCGTTTGTCCGAGCCACAGGAGTTTTGTCAATAACAATCAGCGTTTGGAAAGTGTAATTAAGGCCGAGGCTTTTCATTAGGAGGAAGGGAGGGGGCTGTCTCCAGGGATGGGCATGCCAATTAGAAACTCAGGCACGCGTCGCCGGGTAATTTCAGTGAAAGGAGGGGGGAAAAAACCCAGGACTTCTTTAGATTGGAGAGGGACCCTGCTGCTCCTTCAGAGGAGAGGAGGGGAGGCTTAATGGCATAATAATCAGACAGGGGTCCCGAGCAGAGGAGGCAAGAGGACAGAGAGACTTTTTTTTGGGGTGGGGGTGGAGGGAGGTGAAAGCCTTCTGAAATGATAAAAGAAACACACACAGGATTGCTGAAGGAAAAACAGAGGCAGTAAAACGCACATTGTAGAGCCCTTGAAAGAAAGAGAGGGTGCTGTTGATGAGAACTGATTAATTAAAGGAATAACGAGGCAGTCAAGGGTGGAGTGTGAGATGGCCCACTCCTAATGAGAGGAAAACAAAGGAGCTGTCTTTCGCAGGCCTTTATCACATTTCTTTCGATAAGACTCGGGGCAAACATGATAAGTTAATGTTAAGCATGTACATGACAGCTTCTCCATCACCTTGTGCTCACCTTGTGATATACCTCTTAGCAAATTAAAAATTTCTTAGTGGCTATCGCAGTTATATTTTGAAATATTTGCCAGACTTATGCTCTCATTCTCTGCCATCCCTCTCCTTCTGGCTGCGTCTTCAGCTGTTGCCCCTTTCTTTCAACAACAGCCGATGGCAAATCCATCTTCTGTCACCTATTCATATAGAGAAAGGCCCCTTGAACTTATACGTAGGGATAGTTGCATTACTCAAGGCCAGACCCAAATTAATGTCAACCTTTATCTCCATCCATCCCAGAAATATCTCTGCTCTCATTGCTCCACTTATTGCCCCCCATCTCCCCGTCTCACGTGCTCCACCAATCAAAAACATAAATGCCTTATTGAAACGTGTTTTCTTCCCATTTTGAACCCAAGTGTAAAATTGCTTGAAAACCAACTGAACTCGGTGGCCCTCTTTTATGTGAAGTAATAGACCTTGACAGTAAGCCTGTAAAAGTCAGTTTAGATTTTGATGAGAAATACCTGCCATTTTACTGTAATTTACTTACAAGACCTGACTTTCCCCCTCTGTGCCCTGGCATGGGTCCTGAAAAGCCATAAAATAGATTGAGACAGATACTTATCAAGAGAGAAAAAAGGAGGGAAATATATTTTTTTTCTCCCGCCTTCACCCTGTAATGTTATTGGTAACTAAACTATGACCTCTGGGAAAACAGATAAACCTGAGCATGACCTTTTGGGTTAATGCTTCATCTCAGAGAGCTTCATTTGTGGAGGGGAAACTTTCCTTCCTGTTACCTTCACACTTTTTCTGGAAATATCTATGAATATCTTTCATTTAAAATAAAAGAAAAGTTGTGCGGTTGCCTACAAACAAACACCTGTGCTTCTTTTAACAATCATGTTTTTTTTAAATGTCCATCTACTACTCCATGAAGTCCTCTTTTATTTGCTTTTTTGCTTTTACTTAATTAAAGCTTGAGTAGAAGTTACTTTTTACTTCTACTTGAGTCTGAAATGGGGCAACCTTAATTCAAAAGCAAGGACTTGCAAGAAGATGCCAAAAATATTTAATCTACTTTAAAATAGTGAAAAACTGTCATTCCATTAACATGTTCCGTTTGTTAACTAGAGGTTAACTCAGACGAGTAAAATTGTTTACTTGAAATATTTATTATATTTAACAGGGAAAGGGTTAAAACAAGTGGAAATAATTAATGTGCTGCAGAAAGCTCTATGCTTTATTTGGCTTTATCATGTCAAGTTGTAAATATAAACACAATTAATTGTTTTTTCCACACTACGTACCCATAAATTTAACATTTGATTTATTGCATCATTTCAGTTCCTTTCACTCATGTTACATGTATATTAATAGCTAATTTAGGGCTTGATAAGTTGAAGGTTATTTTAGGTTATGTTGTGACTTCACTGAGACAGTTTGTGTAGTGACACCCAAACGCTCCGCGCTCTAAAAATAAATCAAACACAGACGCAGAGAATTAGTTAATCCACTCTTCACTCTGCACTGAGAGATCCGAATCCCCCTCTGAGCAGAACATCAGATGAGAAAGAAGCTCAACAGGACAGGTGGACACAGCAGCATGTTTGTTTTTGTTTATGTGGCATTAAAAAGGCCTTGCTTGGCCACTTGGTGTGAAAATACACACCCTTGGATTGTGTTTGGCCAATAAAACTGACCTAAGACACACATGGATGTGTTTGTTTTAAAATAAATGATAAATTTATTTCATTAACTTGAAATGGACTGATTGGGTAGTATATATAGAGAAGCTCAAAAGACCTTCCAGGACTTCATACTGATTGTCTCCCCCCGCCTTGTGGGAAATAAATTGGATTATTATGGTGTGTTCTGCTATGACAACAGAGAAAAACAGACTGAGGAAACGCAATCAGAGCTCATCAGCCGCCTCTCTCACACCTTTATTTACCCCAACCCCAAAGAGATGATGGGAATTAGCATAATGATTTCTAACCCAGATAAAAAGAGGAATTTCTAATTATTTGTAACATCTTGGGACCCTCCTCCTGATCTGTCCAATAATGTTAACATAATTGCATAAGTCGTCAAAGGGTGTTGAAGGGCTAGCGGAGGAACGCTGGTGGAATATTACACAATTTTCTTACAGAAATGTAGAGTAAGGGTCAGAGGAGCTGATAGATGTTGGGATGCAGTCCAAATGCATGTTTGAGAATCAAAGTACAACTCCAGTTTAAAAATGACAAAAGTAAAGTTTATAAAAATGTCAATGTCAGAAGCTTTAAAGCTTAAAAGTGCACTTAGGACAAGAAAATGATTCAAATTCCTATTCTTGAAGCAACTATTACACTAAAACCCACTATTGAAAGCCCCCAGAATACAATAAAATGTAGGGAGACGCACGGAGATGGAGTCACTGCCTTACATCTCCTGCCCTTTCTGTTACTAATGCTAGAGCAGGGCAGGCTCTTTTATTGTGGAGCAATGAAACTCTTTCTCAAGATGCTGCAGTTGAATAATGCATAAGGACTCTTGGCTGCACACTATGTAAATAGTCAACAATAGCAACAGTGGTAACAACAGGTTTGGGTCTGCAGGAGTATTATGTAAAGTGGTCAGGGGCAGTGTGTCTGCCTCTCTTGCCTGCTATTGAGGCAGAAGCAGAGCCTATGTGAGCACAAGAGGGGGGGCATGGCCCACGCTGGGGCCTGGAGGGGACATGTACAGAATTAATGAGGCCAATTTAGTGTAGAACCGGGGCGGCATCTACTGAACGGTCCTTAAGGACCATTGTAGCTTTACCCCTCTACCTACCCTTGTGCTTTAGCTCCTCCTCTCCTTGTCCTTTGGTCGTCAGTCCTGGAAGGTATTCACTAAAAGAGAAAAAAAAACACCTGAGCTGCCTGGCCGCTAGGTAGGAGGTGATATGATATTCCCTAATGATAATCTTGAGTAAAAATACCTGTTATACACTATTAGACAAAAATCTAGAACAAAAAGGCTGTACCTGATCAAAATACCTTTCCTTAAAACATTAAGGAATATAAACATATTTTTCAAATGCTTATAGTGGAGAATATAAAATACTTTTGTCGCTCTGCTCCACACAGAGTGACACAATAGCAAGAAGCAGGTGGCTTAAACAGGCTATTGGCTATAGGTAACCATCCTCCTGTCAGTAATAGTTTCCTTTTCTGTAGTTGTCTGGTGTTGTATCGCAATCAGTTTGTAGAAAGGTTAATAATTATTTGGGTCATAAACTTGTCTAACAGAGAGAACATTTTTTCTAATTAAAAAAAATTAAATACACTCAGAATCAAGCTGTATAGTACTTTAATATTGAGTATTAAATGTCTACATTTTCACTGTTTTATTATTCTAATGACTTCCCATTTCAAATCAGGGCTCAGTCTGACTTTCTAACCCAGATAAAAAGGGTTATCTGGGTAACCCTTTATGAAGATTTCTTCACCTTTATAGAAACTCAATGCAACATGACATATACCTTCACAGATCCTCACTTTAAAATATCAAAACTACACAAACGTCACTCTCATACGCATTGGTCTTCCCAGCTGGTTCTCCTTTCTGTCACATGTTATCTATGCCACACATGTGCACTGCTGCCACTCAAGTATTGCAGCAACTCCTCAATCCTAACATTGCATGATCTCATGTAAGTGCAATAGCTTCCCTGATCCTCTCACCTCAGAATGCTTGATGCTTAAAACCAAAAGTGAAACTATTTTGATAATGTTTTGATACTAACTTGCTCCTTTTTTGTGCTTTCCAGGTAACATAGAATACAGCTGTCCTGCCACAAACGAATGTGAGATCACAAAACGGCGACGCAAATCATGTCAGGCTTGTCGCTTCATGAAATGCCTGAAAGTGGGGATGCTCAAAGAAGGTAAGAAGAGTAAGAACATTTTTTATTAATTTTACACACATCTATGCAAAACATCTCTTAACATCGCACCACTCACGCTCAGGATAATTGCTTTGTTACGTCCCTGATTGCTGCGGCAATCAGCCCGCTGAGTTTCTCTTGTGCTCCACAACACAGCCCTTTGTCCTGCCTCTACCTACACAGCAGTAAATAATGTGCAGTTGAGCTGGGGACAGAAATATGCTGAATAGGTTGCTCCTGCCGTCTGAGTAACAGAAATGTAACAGTATTCCACTTGGAAAGGCTCACGCCGGGTCCCTCAGCACACGCTCGCCACAGTCTCAGCTCTCCCTGGCATATTGATCCACTAAATGTTTTCCGAACATCTCAGCTCTCTTCCTGTGGATTTTTTTTTTAAGTCATGCCACCGGGGAATTCAGTGACAATTAAACATGCTCCAGATGGATTTGTCTGGCCACGGTTTCTCTCCCACTAAATATCACCACTAGCTGAAACCCCCTGAGACCTTCAGCCTTGGCTGCTATTTTAGGGGAGGAACTTCTCTGCTTTCACCGCATTACACATCCTCACCTGCCTGACTTCTTTATCCATTCTCACTGCTTTGTTAGAAGGGGAAATAATTCTTCAGAATGAGGTAAAAAATACATTCATGTCGATTGTGATTGAAAATATTAGTATTTGTATTAATTTAGCATTCTTAAATTATTTGTTTGATATATTCATTTTTTCATGACAGAAAGATGACACTTGAAACAACTTAAATGAATTTTCAAATATTTACAATCTTACTAATATTTGGTAAAAATCAACCATCCCTTATTCTATATGCTACACCTTTTATTAATTTATGCCATAAACAAAACTTTTACAGCTTTGTGTTTAAACTGGAACCAAAGGAGAATATTAATTGAATTGTATGCATTAATTAAACTTTATTTGATTTACATACCTCTATTAAATTGACTATATATTTTGTATAAAAATGGCATCTACTGTGAATTTGTGCTTTATAAATGAACTCTGTTGAAACGGAACAAGCATCACCTGAAAATCATCAGCTAGGCAGCTTTAAACTATGACACAGGTGGATGTTTCATCAGGTTTTATGATTTGTGGTTGGATTAACTTTAAATGTAGAGAAATCTGTGATCAAAAATTGAGTGCTTTGGTCTAAAACATAATTAAAACTTACAAAAACGATACAGGGGGAGCAGAGCAAGCAGAGGCTGGTTTGGAGAAGGACAGTTGAACGAGATGAGCTAATCAGAGGAAATGTAGTAAAGCTGTGGCTGGGAGGAAGCTGTGAGTCTGAGACAGAGAGATACGAAGATTCAAACTTGTTTTTAAAATTATTTGAATTTATTTTTTCATCGATCCACTCTGAAAAAAGTATTCAAATCCACAATTAAATCCAAAACGTAATTTTAACTGTAAATGTTCATTAACATGACATCTGACAGTTTATCTACATTATGAATTATAATAAAGCAAAAAATAAATATATTTCTTTGTTTATATTACTGTCTAAAATTTCAATGCATATTCATTTTTCCTCCATTTTCATTTTATCAATTCATATTTATTATTCAAATAAGGTCATGCACATGGAGATTAGATGCAGCAACTTTTGTTGGATCCATTATAATGATGCAAAATCCCAACATATTTTTTGGACTTTGTTAAGCAAGAAATCACATTTTGAAAAATATTGCACTTTCAGTCTATAGTTCTTATTATATCAAAGGCAGGAATTATTTACTAACAAACACTGTATTTATTCAGATTTCTAAATAAATGTGATTTTACCAAGCCAAGGTTGCAAAAGTATTGACAACAGCCTATTTTTCCCATCAAAGATTGCATGATATGGTAAAAAAACTATTTGACAAATATTTTATCTTCTTGCACATACAATTACAATTGATCAATATTTTGTGATATTTGCTAAATGGTGTTAAATTACAAATTTATTTATATATTTTTTTTTACAGTTGCTCATTGTCTTGTATCATCCAACACCCAGATTAAAACTTATTCTTTTAAATTATCTGCTAAACTCTTAAGTCAAAAGTCCCCTATTTCTTTCCTCCCATTATTCTGCCGTTGGACAGCAGGATTTATAGATGCATATATATTCAGTCAGCGGCCGGATCCAGAGTTGTGGCCCGTATGGATCTGCTGCACAGTAACAGAATCTCCTGGACTGCATGCAGCCAGATAAAGCCTCAGTGCCAGAAAGACAGAGTAATCGCATTACTATCTGATGAAAAATTTATGCCAATATATCATTCTGAAGAATAAGAGACTACAAAAATATGTGGCTGCGGCTATAAATGAATGACCAGTGTCAGGTCAAAGTAAAAAGAGTGTAAAACTCAAATATTCACGCTCTGACTAAGCCCTGGGTTTTAATGCAGTCTTCTGTGAATTCAGCATATTAGCAGAAGGAGAACAACTCTTCTCTTTTGCATAGTCCTCCTCATCACAAAGCTACAGCTATTGTCAGAAGGTGATCAAAGATTAACGTGCAGTTATCTCATAATTTATTGATTTTTCAGCCAGTATTATTGAAAACATTTCCAGTGACTTGTAGACAGAGGTGGAGTAGATATTTTTCTTCAGATCTGTTTTAGGGCTTTACTAGAAACTGAAGGGAAAGAAAAACACACAGCCTGTGTCCGCTGTAAGCTCTCTGAAGCCGTGGGCTCAACACCGCGGCCGGACTCATCATGTGGAGATGACCACTGTTCATGTGACTGAGGATGCCACTTACTTTTATTACTGAAGAAAGGTCACATTTTGTCACCACATGGAAAATATCACCCAAATATATCTTAATAAACTATTCATGCATTTTAAAATAGCAAAGAAGTTTTCGGACAGTAACATAAAGGATATTTCTCGTGTTACATTTACAGTAGCTGAAGCTATTTTAAATCTTTAACATCTGAAAGTGTAGCACGATAAAGATCAGCAGCAAGATTACAGGAATTACAAGAGCCCTGCCTGGACCCCATGTTTAGTCGCCACACTTTCCTTTGACTGTATAAAGGAGGAAGTGATCGATACAAGAATCAAATGTCAGGGGCAACAGGTTTTTTGCTCTGATCAATGGAAACGGATCAGAGCTTAGAGCAAGAGAGAAGACAAGATAGTATTGAGAGATTACATTGACATCATTTGGTGGCAGTTGCTCTCCTCTTTTCCTTTCGCTGTGTCTCACTTACACATGGAGAATCTACCACATGCATGGCTACATGCAGACCAAACTCTGTCCTTATGTAACAATTGCTGAAGCACTTCAGTTCTATAATTGCTTGCCTAGTTTATTGTCTCCAAGTGGAAGTGTTGCACGGCCTGGGAAATGCCATGCTTCACCAAAGTCTTCATACACTTGACCCTTTTCACATTTTGACATGTTATAATCTCACATTTTAATAGATTCTTTGGGGGTCTTTTAGGGTAGACCAACACAAAGTGGAAGATAAGTGAAAGAAAAAGTCTTTCACTTTTTTCCTATCTGAGCTGAGACCTCTGTAGCTCCTCCACAGTTTCCAAGAGCCCAGCCCTATTTCCATCTTTCCATCCAAAAGAGCGATGCTGCAGGTACAATGCCCTACATCAAAAACTACGGCAGAGTGCAAAAGATGTCTCTATGGGCCATTATAGGACTATGAATTGAACCGGGCTCTGCTAGTGCTGTTGCATTAGTTTTTTATTAGGATATTTGGATGCACTAATGTTCTCTAAAAAACTTAGATTGACGCTGAGATTAAATGACACAGCTGGATTCTAATGACTGACTTATTCTGTGCAAATATGGGAATGCAATGGGATGATTCGGATTATCCTTTGAACAGTGATGGTGATCTCGAAAGACAGGACATTTCTTGTTGCTTAGTTGCAAACAAACACATTAATTATATTGGAAAGTTATATAATATTCAAGGGTGAAGGAGGGTAAGACAAGAAAAAAAAAGTTTTACATCTCTTATTTGAGAACTGAATTTCAATTTAAGTGACAGTTACTTTTTGAAATTATCCACAAGCGAGGATATTAGCTGAGCTAGGTATTGCAGCTAACCTGCAAATGGACTATCTGGCGACGGTGTCAGTATGGCAGCCTCTGGGGTTCATCAGATGGGGAGGGGGCAATGTGTGACAATTTTCCGCTACCCTCGTTCATCACCACTCCTGATTAAAAATGCTGTGACACACTTGCAAGCATTCGAAGCTGGCAACAGGGGCCCTTTGAAATAGTGCTGACGGCAGTTTAGCGTGGCAGCTTCCTTGAAAGGCAAGGTTCACCATGCCTTGCCATGTGGCCTTCTGATTTTCCCAGCTAAAATAGGGTCTGTTTAAGCCCCCCTTGGCATTGCCAACCATCCCAGACATCCTGACACTTTCCCCAATGGAGAGATGCTCCGAACAGGTGAGGGACTCAAAATAAGGGCCCGTACCATAGCTTGCCACACCAAGTGAGTGAAGACAGGTCCTTTTGTAGGAGTGTGCTTGAAGGGGGATTATTATTGTTTTTGGAGGGAAAGAAGAGCCCTAGGTCAGCTGGCCCCGGCCCCCACCTCGAGGCCTGCGTTAATCCGTGTGCGAATGCCAGCCACCTTGGCCAAAAGCCCCCTCCACAAGCAGCTTTCTTTGAAGGGATGATACCCGAGCTCACCCGCTGCGACTCTCGCTGCACTGCACTTAAAACAGTAAGACTTTTACACATTTATACCTCAATTGCTCCTTACCCATGGAGGAAGCACAACAGACCAATCAGTCAGGCTCCTCAAAATCCCTCAAAAATCCACCCTACCTTCTCCAAGTGAATGAATATAAATGTAACAAAACACCTCTGATCACTCCGTCTTCCTCTCAGCTAATATCTGGACAGTAAAATGAGACAGGTTAGAGCCGAGCTTTAATTCCTGTCACCATTTGTTAATTATGGCCTGGACTGTTGTAATTAAAAGAGTCACCCATCCACCCTCCATCGCCGGCTGACACAGCCGCACAGCTCAACTGGTAGAGAGAAACACGGAGATCCGAAGCGCAGTCACCTGGCAAGAGCCCGACTCTGCAGGAGAGCTGAAAGAAACTGTAGAAAGTGGTGACATCACGTTGGACAATGACAGGAGTTTTCCACTGCTCAAATAAAAACTACCTGTGCTACAAATGGACTCTAATAAAAAAGGCCACTGCTTACTTGTTTGTATGTTGGGGAAAAAGAAGATTTTCATGTCTACTTTGTGTGTGTGCGTGCATGTATGTGTGTAGAGACGGCTTCCCCTATTCTTGCCGGGAAGGATGAATGTCTGTTGGGAAATTGGGGTAATTAGGTTAGTAGGTTGTCACTGTCAGGAAATTGAAAGACAGTCCTAATCAGATTTGTGTTTCTAGGGAATCAAATAATTTATATAAGAAAAGGAAATATACAGTTGCATTGCATTGAAAAAGTATTCAGACTCAGATTCATAGTTGTTAATTTGAATCAAAGTGATGCATGATTTTTAAAATAAAGATATCTAAGATATCTAAGGTGACCAAAGACGAAGGAGCACAGCAGACGGGTCAGGGAGAAAGTTATGGGGAAGACTTCAGATCTGAAAAAAATATGGAAAGCTTTGCGCATCTGACTGAGCACATTTCAGTCCATTAACGTAACTACAGACCGACCAAGACTGACAGGAGGGTGATGTGATCCACAGATCTAGTGTTTACAGCAAGGTGAAAAGAAGGAAGATAATGTTGAGGAAAAAAACAAAAACATTACAAATCTCATGTTTCATAAGCCATGTAGAAGAAGGTGCTTCGGTTAAATGAGACCTGCACTGCAATCAGGATTCCAAAATACCAGCCTGCAACTCAAAGAGAGGACAGATACTGTTTTCACCCTGAAAACAGTATCTGACCAGTAACTGAAGGTGGTGGCAACATCGTGCTGTTGGGATTATTTTCTACAGTCAGGATAGAAAATCTGGTCTTAACCGATGAGAGGATGGCTGTCTTTTCGGTTGAAGGATTATATTCAGTAAAATACGTTGAAGTTTGTGGCTTTAATGTTAGAAACTGTGGAGAATTTCCAGAGACACAGATACTCTATCAAGACATATTACATTGTAATGCATTCTAATGCCACCGACCTGCATTTATTAGCAGAGAAAAGAGCTTTGGTCATGTCACATACACAAATCTAGATATTTTTGCATAAACCTGCTGTTGAGTTCCTTTTTGCTAAATGAAGGCCATCACTTTTGTCCTGCTCATCTGATTTTTCTCCTTCCCTCCCGTTCACCGAGCGACCTCCGGTCGTTTGTGCGTGGGACACATCCAAACTCATCCTCTCCAAGAGCACTTGCTGATGGGTAAATTGTATTAGGCTCATTTGCAGTGGCCACACAATGTCCGGATTTGACACCGTCCTCCCTGTTATAAAGTGATGAAATCATCAAGGAAGTGCTCTGGCTGCGGGCGTTCTTCACTCAGAGGACGCAGGAAGCTGACAAATTAACTCCTCCTCCACCGCGAGCATTTCATTGAGCCTTTTCCCATCCATCCTTTAATATTAAATTTGTTTGAGGGGGGTTACATTACGTATACAGATTGAAAGGATTCTCCCTCTTGACAGGATTAAGATTTAGGTTTCACAGTCGCAATGACACACTAGTATGAGGATGCAGGATATAAATGCTTGCATGCAATTGCATTAAATAACCAAATACCTGCTCAGGGATATCAAAAAGAAAAGGAGCGGCGTCTATGAAATATGTTAACAATGTTGAAAATTAATAGAATAGAAAAGACATCCGAATAGAAACATTCTTATCAAATAATGAGATAATAAATAACTTATGTTATGATGAGGCTGGCTTGACATTTACAGTATCAGTGTGCAACCTGGCCCCCTAGGTGTGGCTGGGGGTGATAAGGCCCCCGTCCTGCTCCAGTGAAAGGGGTGAAATAGGGGTCTTTTATGGGAAAGCAATACCCAGTTATCTATCTGTGGTATGACAGAGGGAGCTTGGTACGCTATGTGTGTGGCTGCGTCTCTGCTCTGAGCTCGGAGCTCGCGGTTTTTGTTTTGTGGATGTGGAGGAGAGCACACCTGAGCTCACAGATGCGAGCAAAGAGACAGGTAGCTGGCAGCTAATTAGTATGCAGCCTGCCTCACCCCAAAAGCTAAATAATTAGAGGGCCAGTCTGTGAGATCATTGACCCTGCATTAAATATTCATATGTTTAGACCTGCTCTGGGCTCAGCTGTGTCACAGTAGACCAGCCAGGCATGGGCCACATATGGGAAGGCAGCAAGGCCTCTGACACATCCGCACTGACACACACTCGCGCGTACTCGTTCAGGAATTCATTTCAACACACATACGCCACCATGCAGTGCTTTTTGATCACTTATGCACAAGCAAGAGACAAACTATGTTTCGTACAGATGATCTAAGGGGTGTGACATTTGATTTAAAGTAGCAACCAGAACTTTTTACTGAAAATGTCTTCTGTGTGCGCAGTGTGTAAGAAACAGATTCGTACGCCTTGAACTTTTCAATCTTTACATCCACAACCTTCAATGTATTTTGTTGTGAAAAACCAGCACAAAGTAGCTAAAGTTCTGAAATGGAAAATAAAGTGTGTTATACATTTGTGTATCACACCTATATAACAAGCAGTAAGATGGTTGAAGCTAAAAAAATAGATGCAAGGAACCTTAAAGAAAACCTGTCACAGGCTGGTAAAAGACTTGAGACGGAGTTTCGCTTTCCAGCTGGACAGCAACCTTTGACACATGGCTGCTGTCTGGGTGAAAATATCCATATGTTGAAAGGGACCAGTCAAAGTCAACTGCCACGTTAAGTGTCCTTTACGTATTCTCAATTCAGTCCAACTGTGTGACTTTGTGAAGAAAAATGATAAAGATTTCAACATCCTGATTTGCAAAGCTGGAGATACTCTATCAGACTTGCATGACTCACACAGGATAAATACAAATTAACACCCCGCTTATTTAAAACCATAAAGAGGTTTCCTTCCACTCTACAATTATCCCCAAGAAAAAAAATACTCTACAAAATATATCACCCTCTGTTTAAGCAAAGTGAAAATAAGATTGGACAGTGAAAGTTGGGTACATAAACAGATCTACTGATGCTTAACTTTGCTTGAAAGATGGTTGGGCGTGAACAAATCAATCAAGACTTACTTTCTTAAAAATATACCAAATACCTTTCCAAGCTAAATTTATAAAAGAACTGACCAACCTTACAGTCAAAACATGTAGAGTTTGTAGAGTTGTGTTTGTTTATCCTAGAAAAGCCCAATAAAATACACTGAAGTCTGTAATTGTATCATGACGCAATGTGAAACAGTTCAAGGAGTAGGAATACGTTTGCAAGACAATATATTTGATATTCTTTCAATTCTGTCTGCCAAGCAAATGCACACCTTTCAACCGGCGTCTGCTCTGTCTTCTCTTTCCCAGGGGTTCGTTTGGATCGTGTGCGAGGAGGCAGACAGAAGTACAAGCGGAGGCTGGACACAGAAAACAACCCATACCTGGGCTTGACACTCCCCCCTCCGACTAAAAAGCCTCGTGAGTACTGCTCCATCACTAACCCGTCGCCCCTCATCCAGCCAGTCAGCTTCCAGGTAAAGCCAGGCCAGATTCATGCTCCCCTTTCACTCCCATGTTTGGACAGTTGAGAGATCATTGGTCAGAAATGTAGGCCATGTGTTGTTCCGGCCAGAGCTGAATTATGTTAAGTCTCTGAGCAGGTGACCCCTATTATACAACCGAATGCTGGAGGACGCATTTTCAATCGCAGCTTCTCTTTTATTTCCCACAAACATTCAATGTATGAAGCACCACCGTTTCTCTGAGCGTATCATATTGTCACAATGATCAATACTGAACATCTTTCTGGTCCTTTGAGCTTTTCCAACCCCTGACCTCTTCTTTTTGTCGACATCCTACTGCTCCCTCTTCTATTTTCAGTCACAAAGATAGTGTCTCACCTGTTGGTGGCCGAGCCAGAAAAGATCTACGCCATGCCTGACCCGACCATGCCAGAGAGTGACATCAAGGCTCTCACCACGCTGTGTGACCTGGCTGACCGCGAGCTTGTGGTCATCATTGGCTGGGCCAAACACATCCCAGGTAGAAAAGCTATTCCCTCTTGCTGTGTCTTATTCTTTCTAATTTCTCTCTCTCTCCCTCTCTCTCTCTTTCTCTCTCTCTCTCTCTTTCTCTCTCTCTTTCACACACACACACACACACACACATTTTATCCTAATTTAACATTTACTTTTATTCTCTTTTGCTCTAGAAAGACTGATTGTTATCTGAGAGGCTGTTGTAATTTTTCAACTACAATCACAAAGCATGTGGGATTCCTCAAAGCTTTTATCTCGAGTCGCTCCTATTTATACAGAAGCTATTGCCTTTGTTTCCAAAATTGCAGTGTTAGAGATCATCCCACAGTTACACAGAATGACAGTGAAAACTATAGAAGATGATTTGTTAAATTATGTTTTCAATTTGTTTTTTTTTTCTTTTTAAGGAATTCTTTTTTGCCACTATAATTTTTTTAAACAAATCTTTTGTTATTAATATAATATACCTCAGCTTCGTTGCTTTATTTTCCTATAAAGAACTTTGATACACTATCTGATGAGTGGTGCAATGATAAATAAACTTGCTCTGCATGAAAAAGTAAGCATGTCATAAAATAATAAGAGCAGCCCACTTGGTCTTCTGGTGTCCGCTGGACTCAAAGGGCAAACACTTTGCAGAGTTCTGAAAGAAACACATCTTGAATTAATGCATCTAAAATCCCTTCACTGATTGAAGAAGGAGAAATGGGGAGATTTAAAGCAAAGTTTGGGACCTGCCCAAACAAATAAGACATCATATCACACTTGAATGCACCGGAGAGCAGGAGCGCACACACGTCTCCTGAATTATTGATAGGCATAATCATGTTTCTTCCGTGCCCCATAGACATCGTGATAGACGAGGTGTTAGGTTATAAGAGGCTGTTGAATTAAGGATACACCACTGAGAATACACCGCCTCACGTCAGCAGAGATTTTGCTTCCTTCAAGAGTTTTTCCTCTGATTTTGACAGAGAACATGTTGTTTAGTCGCTCTTTTTTTGCAACCCAGGCAGATTCTGCTTGATCTTGCGCTTGACCCCCATAACTCTGCAGCATTACGATGCTGTAAGCGCGAAAGAGTAACAGACTAAATGACAGTGTCCCTCAGCGGCAACTCCATAACCTCCTTCTCTCATCAGCATAACGCGAACAGGGACACAGCTGTCAGCGTGCGGGAAAGCTCAAGCAGCTGCGTGCTTTTATTTTATGTCTGTCAGTTATTGAGATCATTTAAATTCAGGTTAAGTAAACTGAGAGAACTTATTTCAATCAAACCAGCTGGAAATAAAGCTGACCCTTTTTTCTACATAGTGCTGAAAAGGTATTAGAGTACTTCTCAGAAGGAAGGGTATTAATCAGGTACAGATCTGATAGTAAGGAGATTAGAGGTGGATATGCTCCCAGGCCCTGGCCTCAGCTCCGGTCCCTTACACGTCTAAACTGTTTGGATCACTCCACACATGGCCATGCATGGTCAGCAGCCTGAGAGTTTAACCAAGGAGCTTACTCAGGACTGGATCACAGCTGACCCGATAACACACTCCCATCGATGTGACCCAAAAATTACGCCAGCGCCGCAGACATTCTGGAAAATCCCATGACACTGGACTGCAGAGAGCTGGAAGCAAAACTACGCTGCCTTTGTTAAAGAATAAAGAGAGTGAGGAAATCTTAAATAAACTTAACGCGTTTTACGGATTTGTTTTACAATTTATTATTTGTGCTCTAAATATTTCACAGTTAGCTGCCTAACACTTATCTTACATGTCGTAGTGCAGTTAATAGACAGTGCACATGTTCATAGTGTTTCTGCGATTTGACTAACTATAATAATTTCAACCCATCGCTTCGAGCCCATGGCTCTGTTCCTAAATTAGCACAGGTGTCTGCCACTTAAAGGCTACACTGAATAATCTGCACTACCTGTGAGATGATAGCCTGTAAGCAGATTATTTTGATCTCCTTCCTTGTAAACACAAACAGACTCTCACTAATACCTTTGTTTCGTAATGTTTTCATTGTTGAATCAAATGGGGTTTTTTCTATATACATTAGAAAACCATTTAGGTGAGAGAAACACAAAAAAAGAAATGCTTCTACTAAGTGCTTGGTTTGCGTCTGTCCCTGAGGTGGCGTTTGTATTAGGACAGTGGGTGTCCTCTGGCCATGAAATGGCTGCATAATTGAGTTGTACATGGCTGAACCTGATCAGAGACGGTTCACTGGTTGAGCGAGACACCATGCGCTAACACTCCATGCACCGGCGGTACCCCGGGGCAGCCTACCACGCTCATCTCCTGCTATATTTCTCCTCCTCCACTGCAGGACCAGACAGGAAAAAAGTGCTGATTGTATTCTGATAGATTTTTGTGGCCTTCGGCGATGGAATTAAAAAGATTAACAGTTCATAATGAAGTAGAACACACTTATTAGGCCACTTACAGATGGGCCAATAACTAAAGTTCAAATTCAACAGTTTAAATGTCAGAAAAATTGGCACTTAGCATCTCCCATTTGATTTTTAATTTCATCTATTAATGGAGAACATTTTAAAATGCGTTTGAAAAGCGGTGTAATGTGGAGAAGAATGGCTCAATTGCACATTTATGGGAGGGCAAGTGGAGGATAACAAGCTGTACCAGTCGTATAAATGAAGTCCAATGTCTGCTTTCGTTCTGAGCCATAAAAATGATTCAGCATCCAGAGCCTTTCAAAAGTATTCATACCCCTTTAATTTGTCACTTTACAAACAACTTTTATGCACGTTTAATGTTTTGTAAGATAGACAACAATGAAATAGCTCAAATTGGGAAGACAACTGCATTCTGCACAGTGTGACGTGCATTCATATTCAGTCCACCTGAATATGAATTCAGGTGGACTGAATTCCACCTGAATTCATATTCAGGTCGGAAATCTTTTGTTTCATTTCTGACTGGAAGTGTTTTGGTGTATGTCTCCATCAGCTTTGCATATCAAAAGATTATTTTTCCTGCAAAATAGTTAAAACTCTGTTGGATTACTTTCGGAAAATGCCAAGTCTTTCACAGATTTTAAATTAAATTTAGATCTGGGCTTTGACTAGTGTATACTGACAACATGCATGTGATTTGATCAAATCTTTTACATTGGTGGTCTGCCTACAGAGGGACATTTCCTGCAGGAGCATGAACCCCGTTCTTTTACAGATTCTCCCACCTGAGCTTTGGATCTCTGCAGCTCCTCCAAGACTTATTGCTAGCTTCTTAAATGCTTCCACTGCTTTTTATTGGCTGACCTGTCATTTTAAGTGAATGACCATGTCTTGTCAAATTTGAAGTTGTGGAATGCTCTTTCAAATGTCAGACTGACATGAACATGATTTTAGAGATTTGCAAATCTTGTGATATTGTTTTATAAACTTACCCACAACTTTCTCCCTCACCTATCTGTCAGGGAAGGAAGCTGGATGGATACAGCACTCACTTTTCAGATCTCTATTTGCTAAGTAAACGAAAAGTTATGCAAATTTTCTTCGAACTTATAACTATTGCTACTTTTTGTTTGTCCATTAATAAAAGTCAAATTAAAATATATTAAAGTTCAGGGTTGTGAATTCAAGAAGTATGAATACTTTTTTGCTAGGTGAAGAATTGATGGATTTAATTAAACTAAAAGTACATTACATCTGTTTGCTATTGCAGACAGCAGCCCTGCCCTCATTCTGGTTCTCCCTTAATCACAGCAGAACCTTCGGACACTTCAGTCACTTCTTTAAATAGTAGCATGAGGCACAGTCTGCAGCCCCCTGAAGAGGGTCTGGGGTCGTTAGCAGGAGCAGCGTTACAGGGATGCTGACAGATGGGTTGTTGCTCCTAAGGTGCTCACAACCTTTGACACACATTGCTGTGCGGTGTGCAGCCCCTTTGGTCCGTTTCCATCACATAAAGCTCAATTCCAACCTGTCCAGGTGTTTTACGGAGGAACTACACTCACAGCCTCAGTGCACTAAAAACCCCTTGACACTGAGAGTGTGACTATCCTGGATGCAGTCTCCTCTATTGTGGTAAAACTGGCAGGCATGCCTTTTATGCAAGGTAGTGCTAGAAGCTAAACTTTGACATTTAAAAAAATCTGTCAAAACAAGTGTACTGTGCCTTCCAAAAATGTTTACATCATTCACTTTACTTCACATTAAAACCACATTTATTTCATGACATTGTGAATCTGTTGTAAATGTTGTAAACCAAGTGTTCAATATCTAACAGACCAATCATATGTCACAACTGTGAACCATCCAAGGCCAGAAGCATTACTTAGACAAACAGCTAAAATGAACATGGTAACTTTGGAGGAACTGCAGGTCATGTAGGGAACACAGCATACATGTGATAGAAGGTGCTCTTGTATAAAATAAATTTGTTGGCCGAGATGGAAAATTCTGTGTGTGGTGGAAAACTTACATTGTGCATCATCCCATGTTGAAACATGGTGATGGCAGCATCATGATTTGGGGATGTTTGTCTTCGGTGGAGACATGGAAGCTGGTCAGAGATAACGGGGATGAAGCTAAACACAGGACAATCCATGACAATCTTGGAGTCCTGGGCTTGAGAAATTTGAGGACAACACTTAGGGTGTTGTTTCAGCAGAACAACACCCTAAGTGTACTGTCAGAGAATCAATGGGATGGTGGAAATCAAATTGCTATGTTGGTATGGTGAAATCAAAATCTGGACCTAAATGCAAACTTAAGGACATCTGCCAAGGCTTGAGAGTCGGAATAGAAAAATCAAAAATATCAATGTCAACATTGTCCACAAGAGGTTTTCTGTGGAATTTGTGGTTGTACAAAATTTTCACTCCACACCTTTCAGATTTTTAGGTGCAATTCCTTAAAATAAATAAGTAAAAGAATCATGTATCACTTTAAATTGCACTTTAAAATTACCTAACACTTCTTTTTGGTTTATTACATAAGCTCCCAATAAAACACATTAAGCTGCGAGTTTAATGCTTAAAGGGACATGAATGCTTTTTGCAGAGCACTGTATCTTTTTTTATTAGGTGCTTAGAAACAAATTCCTTATTTCTTAGCACCAGGTGTTTCCGCATTAGTTGTATTAGATTTAGACCAGAAGAAGGTAATGAATCAGACCGCATTGCGTTATTTATCACAGGTGTTTTGGGAATATTCATTATCTGTGCTTTATTGAATCCCTGCGTTTGACAGTCAAGTGGCTGCCGCATTACTTGTTAACACAGAGGCAGCGATGTCGAAAAGAGATCACACCTTCTTGTATGTTGTCGTGTTTGCGCTTTAATCACCCACCCTCTCCCAGAAGCCCCCCTCCCCCTCCATCAGGGTTCCCGTTTTCTCTTTGCCATTAAATTGTAAAATCTACTTACTGTGTTGCCAGCCTGATCCCACTCAGGCTGCGTAATCTCCTTGTAATAGAGTGTGAATACTGCCCAGCGATAAATCAGCACCTCATCAGCGCACTTTATTAAATATAGACACCAACAGACAGCTCTTAGTATATTCAATTTACCCTCTGACGTAGGCTTCAGCATGGGGGATAAAGATAGATTGAGCAATCAGGTGGATGCTGAGGCTTGAACCCAGGCAAGAGGCACTGGAGAAAACTTGAGGAAGATTGAGATGGGTTGTGTACGAGAAGCAGGAAGAACCACAAATGTAACGCTTGCCAAGCAGGCGGAAAAGACTTTAACTTGTGTTTTTGTTATCTGGTTGGGAAATTTTGAAAAATGTTGAAACCATAGCGTTTGTGTTGAATTTGTGTATTTTATCTTAGTCTCTTTTATGTGAAAGGCACTCAGCCTTGTCTGCTGATGTGCCTTGAAGTGATCATTCTCAGAGCGCCATCCCTCATTAAGCAATGTTACTTGATGGCAGCGAAGATAAATTATATGTAATTATAGTGATAATTAAAGCTTGATTCGTCCCGTCTTTGCGGCTAAACAGAGATTTGTAAAGTCAGTATTGGCCAAGGGAGACCCAGGGGAGGGCAAACGACTCGTCTGATAGGGTCTGGGGGTCAAATTGAAACAAGGGGATTACTGTATTTAACGTTTCTCAGCCTTGTGACGTTCACCTACTCCTGGTCAAATCATCTGTTTTCTTGCTGCCCACAATGGGATGAGTCACTGGTTGTAGGAGATTTTCACGGTATGATAACCTATTTATTATTTACAATTTTGCTCATTATGTAAACTTGAAAAAAAAATCTTCACTCCCCTATTAAAATCCAGACACATATAGATGGAACCTTCTTTTCATTTTCTGCAGTCACTTCATCAGGGAACCTTCAAATGCAATAAAGAAAATAATACCATCATTAACTGTGTGGACGCCATAGTTTTTATACTTTCAGTTGAAGATAATGAAAGAAATTTGTAAGATTATTGTAAAAACAGAGGCGTATGAACTGTTGTATTCCCTGTAGGCTTGGACAAGTGTATAAAATACTGCAAGAGGTTTTTGGTGGTTGCATTGAGCATTTTGCCTTTTCCGACTTACCTTGATACAAGTAGCTCACCCCTGGAAAGTTTGTGCTTATTATTTTTTTCTGGTGAGTTTTTTTCCTTAGCTTTTCTTTTTCCTTGGCAACAATGATTAGTTTGTTTTAACATAATTGTGTTGTGTATACAACAGCCTTCTTGTCATCAAATCAATGTAGAGTGAGAGGCTGCAGCAGATCTGTGTTTGTCATACATGCAGCTGGATTTCTGGTCAAAATATTTATGTTGAGCACAGCAAGTTATTACCAAGCTGTTATTGATTGGATTCTCCTTATGCTCTCATGTAAATTCAAGAAGCTTCAAAGAACAAAAAGCACAGTAAGCCATAATTACACTTCGGAATAAAAACAAATATGGACAAATCAGAGGTGTTCCTTTTCTCTTTTGACTTTTAATCAGACATTTAGACTAAAAAAAAAGAGCTTTGATACAGAAAAAAGCTGATGGCGATGTTATCACTGGGCCCAGTTTGAGGATAGAATAAAAGGAGTGCTAAATCTCTCGGGTCCTGTTTGGGCACAGTTTTACTTCAACCGGTGCCCGAAGAGCACTTGACTTGGCTGAGGTGAGATTGCCGCCGGGCAGAAGTCTTCAGGGCCCGCTTGTCCTTCTGATAGCCAGCCATGATAGATCAGCCAGTGTCCATCCAGGATTGCTCTCCTTCCCCCATTTCTATCTCACACTTCTTTTTTTCACTAATGCTTTGGTCCTCTTTGGTCCTCTTTCTTGCTTATCTCCCTCCTCTCTGCCCCGTATCTTCTCTTCTCTTTTATCCCCCATTTCTCTATCTCGCCATTTTTTTCTCCCCCTTCACTCTCTCTCTCCCACCCCCTCTTTGTCTGCTGTGTTGTCTGATTGAGGGTGAGTTACGAGGGGGCTGCAGCTGGAGGGGACCGCCGTGCCTCGTAATTACATCTCTTTTTATTACTCGCGCTAATGGCCCTCGGGGAGAAAGAAACAATAATAAATTAATAGAATATGAACTCCAGCTCAACAGAAATCTCCAGCATTTCATTTTGGACCGTCCTGTTCTCCGGCAGATGAAACAGCGCTCTGATTAATCTCCGCTCGGGGTTTGAAACGGCCGTCTGTGGGTTTGGGCTGCCCCCTCCTGCTCACAGCTGAAGGCTTTTGGGAAGATAAAGAGAGAGATGATGGTTTTTCATTCTTGTTTTAGTGCAGGGCTTTATTGTTTTTTAGCTTAATTTATTAGATCCTTTTGTTCATGAATGAAAATGCGATTTGTGGAAGAAGGTGCTCTGGTTAAGTGGGACCAGCGTTTAACTTTTTGGAATATGTGCAAAATGTTTGATCACACTGAACGTTCCAACGTCTCAGTACGACATGGAGGTGGCAGCATCATGGTGTCTGGGTGCTTTTCTTTAGTAAAAATAAATCAGATTTGAGTAGGTGATGGATGGAGGTTTAACAATGACATCCTAAAGATTATGTGTGTGTGTATGTCTTAGTGTATTTTAGGTTCAATAACTGTTTTGTAGTATTTACACAGAATTATTTAGCTCTTCTCCAATAATGAACCATTTAATACGGCAGAAAATCACTAATTGTAAAAACCTTATTTGATTGATCTGCTCAAATCTAATGTGAACAAAGGAAAATGTGCTGTAATTATTGCTGCGAAGCCTCCCAGACAGAAACCTGCTGGTGCGTTCAACTGTGGAGCGGAAAAGGCCCTTCAAGTGCACAGGCAGGCTCCTCTGATTTGGTCAATATTGTGTCATGTTTGGTCAAACCCCGCCAAGGCAGTGGGCTGGAAATGAAGATGTAAATATTGATATTTCATTAGGGGAAATCACCCACTCCGACGGCACTTAACCGGGCCACCTTCAGAGTGTGGCGGCCGGAGCGCGGCGTGACCTGTGGAGTCGGGAAGTCACTTCATTACTCGATTAAATTGAGTGGAAAAAGGCGAGGCAACGACACAAGATCCCATTTGGAGCGATAATTTAGGCTTTGAGGAGAGGGGATGGAGCGGGGAAAAACACTACCTCTCCATCTCACAACACTGGATTAAATTCAAGGACTTTTAGCGTCAAAGGTAATTGCAGGCTGCTGGGATGCAAGTTTGCATATGGCTGAGAGGTGTCGGTTGTATCAGAACAACTCTAAAGCCACTCCAGCGAGCCCTGAACAGGGCCGTCATGCGAGCTGTCATCGCAGGAGCAGCGCTTTAGTTCCGCTTCAGTCCTCCTTGGCATTAAAAGGCTACACAAAGCCTCGTCTGTGATTGTGATGCCAACCTGATGCGGCAATCAGCACCACGTCCGTGCTCGCTTGACAATTTCTCTCCGGCCAGTCCACATTCTGTCCGACATAATGGCTACGTATGCAGACAAGGAAATAACACAACAAAGCATTTTAAGATGCCGCCTGGATAAGTGTAATGGCACGGGCCGCTAGAAAATATGGCTTATTGGCTTCACTGATAATAGTCAAGTGTTTTGAGTGCTTTCGGCAGTCTGCTTTGTTGGCTCTAATTTGGGACGGTTCTAGCACCTTTCAGTTTGCGCTCTTTTCTACCCACTATTGATTCCCCTTCAAAATATGAAGGCCCTCACATTCCGATCACAATCTGTTAATTAATGTATCCTGCAGCTCTTCCCCTACCGTGGTCATCACCACGATAAGGGAAATTGAACACTCAGGTACCACTCTTCCTGGCTTCTTTTTTTCTTGTTTCTCTCTCCCTTTGCCTTGATATTGTTTTTTTCACTCACTCTCATGGTTCTTTATTTTTATTTTATTTGTTGTCTTCTCAAGCTGCATGTGTTGAGTCCTGGCAGGGGGAGATAAACATCGGGCTTGTGGCCACGCCATAGTCAGGCCATTTACATTCAAGAGAAAACGTCTGATGCACGCGGCCTGGTCAATACAGTAATCTATCGCCTGTTAATCACACTGTGGCAGGTACTGTGGCACCAGCAAACTTGTAAAAGCAATCAGGGGCGGTGCTGGGGAGTCTAATATGCTGTCAGAATGAGCCGCCTGCAGGAACGCCTAGCTGGGGGAGGGGAGCCTGCTAATATGGTGAGTGCTTTGCAGGCCTGTGTATTTTACTGACAGCTAAATTGTAAAGGTAAAGAAAAGGATACCAACAGTGCCTTGCAAAAAAACAGTGCCTTGCCATGCAATGTCCCTTTTAAAGTTTCCTATCAGCTGTACAGGAGAAATAGAAAACAGAAAGTGCCTAAGCAAAATTATAATCTTAGGTCTACATGCAAATGTGTACACTTGAAGAAAACCACACTAAATAAATTTCCCCCATATTGAAACATGGTGGTGACAGTGTCATGCTGTGGGGATGCTCTTCCTCAACAGACACATGGAATCTGATCAGAGTTGATAAAAAGATAGGCGGGCTTCACTGTGCCTCTGCAAAAGTCAAGATAGTTTCAGCAGGACAACCACCATAAAAACACAGCCAGAGCGAATTTCGAACATATTAAAACATATTCATGTGTTATAATGGCCTAGTCAAAGTCCACACCCAAATGTAATTGTGAATCTGTAACAGGTCTTGTTCTTTGATGTTGACTTAGCTTAAGCTGCAAGGCATCAAAAAATTTCAGATGTTCAAAGGACTAATTTTTAGACTTGCTGCTGATTATTTCAGCTAAATATTATTTTCAATGCACTGAAAATGCAAACCACACTTTTCAAGTGTTTATTAGTAAAACAGTGTCAAACATATAAATAATTTTAATTCCACTTCCACCTTATCCATTACTTGACTCCGTATAAAATGTGGTGTAAGTATTTTTTGTAAGGCACTCTATATGTCTCCTTGCTCCATACTTTCTTCCTTGATTCTCTTTTGTTTGAATTCCCCAGAGCTCATCTGAGGGGGATATAGCAGCTTGTTTTATTTGATGTTCTATTCTGAGCATATGTAGAGGTGTCTGGGAGGAAATGACAGTGGTTTGATGTTCCCGTGCCAGTTTCAGCTCTCCCAGCTGCTGCAGCACGAGAGTCTGGGTTTAAGCAGGTCTTCAGGCCCGGTTTGAACCTCCTGATCCCAGAGCTATGGCTGTTTTTTTATGTGTTTGGATTTATGTGCATACATATAGATGTCATGATGTCAGTGTGCACGTCTGTTTGCTTTCTTGGTTGACACGTTATGTATGTTCACGCGCGTGGCTGTGTGCGTCCCCCTCCTCCTGTTACAGCGTGCATGTCATGTCCTCAACCCTTCCAATATGAATGTGTCTCTGTGCTAATCCCCCTAACACCAATAGAACAGGGGCAGGATACAAGGGGTAACGACATGGCTTTGTGTTTCTCAGACCTTTGCTCTGATTTACTGTCCTCACTTACAGTAAAGCCGACTCAAGTGCTCCGAGACCAGCTTCAAAGAAGACCTTCTTCTGTGCGTTTGAAATGAAGCGCCTGTGCCTCAGTTTGTACTTTGAGCCACTTTGGCTGGACGGATCATGTTTGTTTTCTTGATTAGCCACGTCCTGGTTGTCAATTTTCTAAATTTACCCGACTCAGCTGCTTTTTTGAAATTTACAAAAAGTATTTTCTCTTCAAGCCATCTGTTTTCATGTCACATTTGCCCTCACACAGTTTTCCGTCTTCTCGCCCAGGCTTCTCCACCCTCTCTCTGGGAGACCAGATGAGCTTACTGCAGAGCGCCTGGATGGAAATCCTCATCCTCAGCATCGTGTTCCGCTCGTTGCCGTACGAGGATGAGCTGGTGTACGCCGAGGACTACATCATGGACGAGGAGCACTCGCGGCTGACGGGCCTGCTCGACCTCTATGTCTCCATCCTGCAGCTGGTGCGGAAGTACAAGAAGCTCAAGGTGGAGAAGGAGGAGTTTGTGACTCTCAAAGCCATCGCTCTCGCCAACTCAGGTGGGAATGGTGGAGCACACAGTCCATTAATTAAATTCAAAAATATGCTTAGATTTAAGATTTTTTCATGTTAAATTTTTTTTATTGTGGTAAATAATGGTTGCTCTTTGCCTCCAATAGTTTATTGGCAAATTATTTTATTATTAATAATAATAAATAAGGTAACAGAATTGTCTAAACATACACTAATACTATATAAAACAAAATATGCAATTAAAAATTTGATTTTCACAATAGACATTCTCTCTGATTCTACCAGTTTTGAAGAATAGCTAAAATACACAGGCCTCTTTGTTAAAAAGTAAAGCATGTACTACTTATTTAAAGTTCCTTCATACACTGATAAACTTAAATAGTAAAAACTTAAATAGAGGCTTCAGCTGCAGTGATTCTATAGAAATAATTTTGGGTTCCCATATGTAGCATCAGCTTAAACATTTTTAAAATATTCATAATGCGGGATATAACTCAAACTTCATAAAGTTATTGAATAAAACATTTTTCAAAATATGTACGTGATCCTGTAAGTGCAATAAAATTTAATCAAAGTCAGTATTCTAATCTCCATACAGTTATTTGTATTTAAATAAATATTCAAGATTTTAAATAGGACTAGACATCTGTAGTTTATTATAATATAAAAGTCCTGGCATTCTTTATCACACATAGTTTATTATATATTTATTATAAAACACATTTGATGCCTTTATTCTGTTGTCTATACACAGCTATTGTTTTATTTCAATTTATTGTATTTTAAATCAATAATATTTTACAGTTTCATCAAACAAAAGCAAAGAGCTTTTATCTGTACAAACAGATACATGCAAAAATCAACAAAAATAATATGATTTTTTTGTGCAAATTTTAAGACTAGCCTTTAATTTTGAGTGTAATACAAAGATATAGAGAGAAGAAAGGGTATAAATTGAAAAAAGGCTTTTATTTCCCTTTTTTTTTTAACTGAACACCTTCCTTGCACCTTTCCATTTCTCCTGCGCTCCCTTCTCTTTCTCCATCTCCATAACAGTAGCTCCAAGGCACAACAGCCATGTGAGGTAAATTTAGCATTTCATTAGTAGCACGAGGACTGTCAATAAAATGTGTTAAGTCGAATGGAATGAATATCAGGAAGCGGTGGGCCTCGTTTGTTCCGACGCAAAGGCTGCATGGCGCTATTGACAAGGCGCCTTTGGAGGAGGCAGGATCTGTCCCGCTCTGATCAATGTGCGCCTGGGTCACCGGGCCTCTTTCCCTTGTTATGTCCTAGGCTGAAAATGAAAATGCTGATGCAGGGACTTTGCTTTCAGACAGCAGAGCTTTTGGGAGGCAGGTAGGGTGGGGGGTGAGGCGGAGATGGGGGATGGGAGAGAGAGGAGGAGGAGGAACAAGGTCTCTGGGAGATCGCTCTCCCGGGAACCCCTCTGTCTGACAGCTGTGAAAATTCATAGCGATTGATTTTGTAATTAGCAGTTTATCAATTCGATCGACGTGGGCTCACTGATGGATTGCAGGGAAATTGTTTCTTCAAAGTTGTTTTTTATTCCACCCCCTCCTCCGCTGAACAGAGCGGCATGCGCTCTGCCCTCTTTTCATTCCCATCTGTTGAGATGTCTCCATCGCTCTTTTTATTTTTCCCCCCGCTGTAAAACATTTCATTAAAGCAGCTTTATCACAGAAATGTGTGTCTGTGCAAAGGTGTGAAAAACAGAGCAAAACATTGGGTTGATTTGTTAAAACGAACAATTTGGGTGTGAACACGGCTTCTGTGGAAAAAGAAATAGGAGATAATTATGTCCCACCATAACCTCATCTGTGGGGTTTTTTTTCCCTTTTTTTGGCTTTTGTTCTCATCCCCCCCACCCCCCTCCCGCATTCACTTTACAAAAACGACCTACTTCATTTTACCACTGTGGATTTGAAAACCGTCAGGGTGAGAAATGTCTCAAGGTCTTGGGAATACAGTTGTTCCAGTCAATGAATCTGGGGCGAAGCCTGAAATCTGTTTTGCCTTTTATTGTCCCGCGCGGTAAAATATGCGCTGCCAAGGTGAGACGAGTCAGGCGGCCAATGACACGCTGTCTCCTGAGTGTGAGGTGCCAGTTAACTGGTGAGGAAGAGTGCCACCCCGGAGCCTGCCAGAGAGAGAGAGGAGCTGGAAGACAAAAGCTGCGGGCCAAGAATAAAAGCCAAAAAGGAAAGAGGAGGGTGTTGACGCGAAGGGATGTCAAATCAGTAAAAAGAAACAAAAATTGTGTTAACGTATCGCTACAGGTGTGACGAAAACCACAGAATTGCTTGGCTGAAATTGTAGATTTGTCTGAAACTTTTCAGGAGAAAATCTGAGTACATGAACATGAAGATAAAAAAATTATTTAAGATTTACTTTAACAAATATAGAGGATCAAAGACTTGTCATGATGTGAAAATGTCCAATTTCCTTCATATACCTTTGTAGAGTTCAACTCTAACATGGAGTTGCCCTTTTCCACATTTTGGATCCCACAGGAAGGTGTTTAATGTGGATACTCACACCACAGATTGGGCTGAATTCATAATGTTGTTTACTGGAGGACCACATTGATTTTCAGTCGCAGTGATCAGGTCCAAATATACACTTTGCCTACTTGATCAAATAGTAAAATGTAAAAACTATCTAAAAGGTATGGCTTCTTTTTTTTATTTCATCTTGTTAGCATTTTTTATTTGATAGACCAACACAGTGCTAAGCGTTATTGTGAATTGGAAGAAAGATTATTTCTTATTTTTTAAACTTTTCACAAATACGAATCTAAAAAGTGTGGCATTTGTTTGTTTTCAGCTGTCTTCAGTCAGTACTGTGAACTGCCTTTCATATTTTTTTACAACTACAAGTAGTTTTTACCATCTTTGGACATGTTCAGACTGACATTTTTGCTCATTGTGTTTTGAGAAGTTCTAATGCAGTCAGATTTAATCTCTTCAAAAATAATTTTTCAAGTTGTGCCACAACTTTTCATTTGGATTTAGATCTGGACTTTGAGTCGGTCAATATAAACTATGAGTATGCTTTAATCTAAAAGATTTAATTGTAGATTTTGCTGTATGTTTAAGGTCATTGTCCTGCTCAGTCTCAAGTCTTCTGCATCTACTGAATTTTTCTTAGAGCACTGAAATGTAGAATGTAGTTTGTGCCAGGTGATTTGTTTCTTAACTCACATAGCATCTTGTAAGTTCACTCACCTGACCAGAGCATACAGTCTTTCTCTCGACATCTTCCAACAGTGTCTTTCTTTTTGCCACTTTTTTCACAAACCTCAGATTTGTGTGGTATACACGTAGCACAATTATTGGAAATAAATGAATGGATTATTATATTTTTAAATTTTTTTTCCTTCTTTTATATTGTTTTATTATCTTCTGGGATATGCCTGTTTTATTTCCTGTAAGAAACAAACTTATTGGTTTTATGGAAATAAATTTGCATCTAATTTGAGCCCGGGGCCATGAATCATTTTCAGCTTGACTGTACCCTGATACTGGTAGCTTGTGTAGTTGGCAGTTGAGTCTACTATTTGATATATATATAATATTTACAATCCCCCCAATATTTTTAGGACTTGAAGCTCTCTGATGTTTTATTTTCTCCCCTCTTGTCCCAGCAGACTCCATGCACATAGAAGACATGGAGGCGGTCCAGAAACTGCAGGACGCTCTCCACGAGGCCCTTCAGGACTTCGAGAGCAGCCAGCATCAGGAGGACCCGCGACGGGCTGGCAAGCTGCTCATGACGCTGCCCCTGCTGAGGCAGACTGCAACTAAGGCTGTGCAGCACTTTTACAGCATTAAGGTGCAGGGCAAGGTGCCCATGCACAAACTCTTCCTGGAGATGCTGGAGGCCAAGGTCTGATTGGAGGCGGAGGGCTGCAACATTAAGACAGAGAGTGACTTGAATCATGGCTGAGGGATCTCAGGAGACAGAATCGGCCATGTAGTTTGCAAAGCAGAGACTGACAACTCCTCCTCTTTGCGGAACCTTGGGACATTAAATTCAAAACAGAAAAAAAACAAGTGGAAAACTTGGGTTATTAGTATAAATATAAAATGATGCAGATTAATTTAAAATATATAATAAATTCTATGTACAGTAATAATTTTCTTTTTGTAATTGTCAGTGGTCATGCTCTATATGAAGGACCTTCCTGCCCCTTTGCATCTTCAGAACAAGTAGAAAGTTCCTAAAAAAAAATGTTGTTCTGAAGAAAGCAAAGGCGTCAACAACCATAAGCAGACTCGTGTGTTGTTGTTTTCTTTTTTTTTTTGTCTGGACTTAACCAGGACATGTAAATAATTACTACTTGGAACGCTGAGTGTACAGTTCGAAATCTGACAAACTTGGTAACCATGTTTTCTTCTTCTCTTCCTGCAAAAGTAAAAAAATGTAAAAAAAAAAAAATAATAATAAGAGAGAGAAATGAGAAAAATTGTTACCTAAATGTGAACTCTTATCAATTAAATGTCCTTGGATTAATATACCTCTCCTGAGCAGTAAACAGTGTGATCTTAGTGGATCCTTCTCAGACTGAAAGACTCGCTGAATCCATGTTTAACCAACCTAGCATAGGCAGGTAAAATAGTCTTATGTAGTAATTCAGCAATAAGAGGAACTGTGGGAAAGCCAGGCTTAATTTCCAGTGTTTCATGTGCTTTTCTTTTGCTGCTGTTGCCTAAAGACCATGCCTGTTCATAGTCACTTTCACCTGTGCAAGTCACCACTTGTTCCCCTGTTGTACACTCATATTTCTCCTCTTGTGAAGAAGTTTGTGTTGGTGCTTCTCAAGCACTAAACCCCCAGATTCAGCTGTCGCTTAAGCCTGTGGAAATTGCTTCTTGACATGCAAATAGATGACCGGATTCAGTCTAGGTGAAAGATAATCAGTGGTTTCGGTGTGGAAGTTTCAAAGGATTTATGCCGGGTGGCAGAAGTCTATAAGAGTCCTTGTTCAAACAATCAGAGGCTTATATGTCAACCACTCTATTTTGGGCTCTTTAAGCCAGAGGGAGCAAGGTGTCCGGCATCTGCTCTCACCATTTTAGACACCTTCCGTCTTTTAATAGCGGCGCCTGCATTTATGGGGCTTCAGCTGAATGGAGGTAAATAGCAGGTGCAAAGCAGGAGCTGCGGCACTTCACACTGGGTTTATTTTTACCCAGCGGGGGGCAGAGAGCGGGGGCGGTTGTCCGTACAGCCTCTGGACCAGGAGTACAATGAACACGTGGACCACTCCTTGACCTCATGTTGACACGGTGGCCGATGCAGAATAACACCCTTCCCGCCGGCATCCGTGAGAATCTCGAGCGCCCGATCATACACATGCGAACAGCTATGCAAGAAACACAGTGTGCATGCCTCAAAGGGCAACGGTGTGTCTGTGCAAGGTGTGATCTCTGGTGGGGGGAAAATTGTCCTGCTTCTCCCCGTGTTTAGGTCCATTACGCTAAGTGTGAGTAATGCTTCAGTGCCATCCGCCGCCCTCCACGTGCAGGGGAATGTGCTGGTAGGGAATGCTTATATTGCTGTAGTGATAAATTGTGGCTATGTCACAACAATATGATACTGTGATCAAAGGAATCCCTGACATTGCATAGGTTAGAGTTGCGGCTACGCTTGTGATATCAAAGGCTAGCGGCGATCGAGCGGTCAGCAGCTGCCTGAATGGCCACTTAATGGAGAATAACTACTCCCCAGATCATCCTACACCTCCCTACTTGAACTACCCAGTGAACAAACGCTGCTGTAGAAGGTGGAATTCAAGTTGTTTTACTGTTGTGCAATACAGCAGGGACCAATTCTGACTGAAATCATGCTAAAGGCATGTGTTTAGACAGCATATTCAAAATCTTTCAGATAGGAAACAGTGTAATTAGATTTCATTTGCATGTATTTCAGTTAAAATTGCAGCAAAAAGAAAGAGATGGCAAAGAAAAAAATTCAGAGGAATGAATAATTGCAACAGTTTTTCCCCTGCAAAATGGCACTGTGTTACCTATTAGACTTATAGGCATGGGCCAGTGTGAGTCTCAACTTGAGTAGAAATACCACTGTTACAAGGTATCACGGTTCTAACAAAGCAATTTAAAACTGAAACACACCATAAGATCTGAATGCTTTTATGCAATTCCCAACTGTAGTTTTCAAATAGATTTCTCATAATAAGAGCTAGTTAAACTTCCACAACATTTCCTTATGGAGACTTTTAACCTCAGAAACAACATTTTGGGAACTTGTTGCCACATTGGGAAGGGAATGCTTACCGTGAGGAATTTTTTACATTGCACAAGTTGTAGTGGCCACACAAGGCCATATGTTGTTTATCCAACTCTCCCCTACTTGCCCTTGCCACTGTCCAACTAAATAACCAAATATTTTAATGTTGAGCAATACAGAAAAGACCAGTTTTGACTGAAAACACTCGAAGTGCTTTTAGAGTGAGCAACATTTTAAATAATTTTTTCTTATATTTGAAATAATTTAGGTCCAAACAATGCATTACAATATTGCACTTACATCAGTAAAAATAAAATAAAAAATTTTGTAGATGGTCAAAATTCTTGGGAGGGATTTTGAACTTTTGATTGTTTTTCTCTGCGTTGTGACACTGTAGTAAGTGAAAGACAGAACTGGCTTGTGTATAAGAGTCTAATCTTGAGTAAAAATATGGTTGGTAAAGATTTAAAACAAAAATGTACAACATGATCACTTGATTTGAAACAGCTTGCCATATATTACTAAGAGTGATGGCTGGTCCATGCTTTCAAGAAATAATATCAAACTTTCAATTCTGTCTTTTTTGTAAGTGTAAGTAAAATCTAAAAGGTTTTTTTAGGTCAGATCGTAGGTGGTGTTCAGCAAAAGGTGGGGGAAGGACAGCAGTGCATTGCTCTATGCGCCACATAGCCAGAGCTCAGTCAGACAGTTTTCTCTGGCAACTAATTAAAATAACTTTAAACCACAGGAATGGTATGGAGGCTGACTTTTTTAAAATCTGGATTAGAGTAACCGGCCCATGCCTACATGCAAGTTGTTTCTGTAAGTGTATTGTAAATATATTAGCATCAACAACAGTAGGTTGCTGAAATACTACTGGAGAACTAAGTATGCAGCGCCCCGCTGGCTACTACCTCATCAACATATTATCAATGTTCCTCTGGTTCAACTTTCTGATCTCATCTGTGACATAACTGAGCCATTGTTGTTTTTATCAACCACCAAAAAAATTTAAATAAAATCTTTCAGTGCTCCTGCCAAAACATTCGTAATTGTAGTCATGTTTCTTCTTATCCCACTCATTCTTCACAGGCGTTTGTAAAGGTAACGCATGCTTCATGTCGACCGTACAACTTTACCGTTAGGGTGGAGCAAAGTGGGTGTGTGTTTATAAGAGCAGTGTTGTGTCAGAATTGGTCCCTTGAGAGAAACTGCAAACAGGGAGCAGGTAACTGATTTTCTGCGTCTGTGTTGAGTATTTATGGTGTGAAATATATCATTTGGCAATGGTGTACATTGATATCTCTGATTGTTGAATCACCAATATCTGTGTAACTTCTGTTTTGATTTTCAAAAAGGTAAAGGATCAATGAATTAAATACTCAATGAACTCTATGATTTTTTTGTGCTTTTACTGAAAATCTTACATCTGCATAAAATGATTTAAAAGTTTATTCTTTTGTCTGTTCACGTTTAGTCAGAAAAGATGCACCAATTCAAATTTTGTCACCAATTTCTGTTTATAAAGCTTTGGTATGCCTGCATTGATTAAATATATTATGATTTATTTTTAGGAACTGCACTGTAAGAAAATCCATGCACTAGAAAATACTTTCTTAAACCTTGCTGTTATGAACAATCGTTACCGGTACTGTTTTTGGCATTATCAACTAATTTGCTTAATTGACTAAGTTCATGGAGAAGTAGGAGAGAATGTGAGGGTAGAGAGAAAATATTGTGACAGACAAAAAAAGAATGAAATGCAAGTTGAGTCTATCACTTTTATCTTTACTTATTTCTAGATTTTTAGATCAGTAACGTCTGGTTTGGCTCTTAACTTTTTTCATCCACTTTGGGATCCCACAGTAATAATCCAACCTGTGGAGGCTTAAGGCGTTCATTTGCAGTCTGGATGCATTCACGTTAAGCAGCAGGAACTGCTGTGCAGAGCTGTGACAGTCACAAATGAATCAAATCTACTGACTGGCTCTTTAAAATGAACAATGTGAACAGAGATGTGAGATTTTCTGGCTTTTATTTGTTTTGTTTCAAACAGATGCACACAGAAGCTCCTCCAGCCTCTCCACTGAGCGACAAGGAGAACAGGCACAAGGTGAAGCAGCATAATACATGTGCAGCTTGCTAGATGCGCAAATATATATAACTTCATTTGAATAGTTTTTTCAGGTAAGTGCCTAATATGCAGAAGTCTAAGGAGAACAAGTCAGGCTTCGTTGGATTAACAGAACCTGTGGAATTATCAGTGGTGGAGAAAGTACTCAAAAGGTGTACTTAAGTAAAAGTACAAATACACAGTCAAAAATGTACCACATTAACTTTTTACTTAAGTAAAAGTCAAAAAGTACTGGCTTTTAAAAATACTTAAGTATTAAAAGTAAAAGTACTTACTGCATACATAACCTAATCACTAATATCATTAAGTGTGCGGAACATATTTAATTTTAATACTTCAGAAATGTGCCATTTTAATGAGCAATGCCACAGATTAAACATGTTCTTATTGTGTTTATTCT
>CAEGAF010188271.1:0-10379 GCA_903067075.1 Micropoecilia bifurca | reverse complement strand
ACTTGATATGTTAACGACTGAATGTTGTGTTTTTAACGTAATCTTTGCTCGGCTTGCAGGGCGCAGGCGGTTGCCACAGCAACGGGTGTGCTTAAACAAGAAAGAGTGAAAACTTTCAATAAACGACAAACTCAGGGGCGGAGCTATAGGTGGGGCTGGGGGGGGCGACCGCCCCCCGAACCAGGCCTGGAGGAGCCAGGGAGGGAGGAATGGATTCAAGTCGCTCGAATGTCGGACTATGGACCGAGAAAGTGAGAAAGTGCGCCCCCGCCTGTTGAGAAAGGTGTATTACTGTCAGTAGTTGAACCCCCCCCCCCCCTCCCCAGTAGCTGCTCCCAGTGTCAGAATCTCACTGAGGAAGAAACTGAATTAGGTTTTCTGTCACTTTATTATTTCTGCTATAACTGATGTATATTTGCATTTAAAATAAGTCAATAGAGTTTAATTTGCAATTTTTGTGTCTTTGCGTCATGAGGTAGATCTCAGGCGGCTGATGAGAGAAAAAGTAGATCTTGGTCTCAAAAAGTTTGAGCACCCCTGGTTTAACCAGTTTCACCCTGTCAGTGTTCAATCTGCAGGCTTGCCTATAATGGTTTAACCAGTTTAACCAGTTTCACCCTGGTTCACTTTAACTTTTAGGTAGTCAAGTGGTCGTCTCAGCCCCATGGCAGGATTCATTCATGGCTTGTCCAAGTACCTCACTTACCAATCCACTGTGTAGCATCAACAGGCGGTGTACAGACCTGCTATTGCTGAACAGCACTTGTCCCTCCAAGGAAAACTGCATGGAGCCACATAACTAGTTTGCGCAACAGATTTTTTTTTTATGATAGGAGTTCAAGAGTGGTTTCTTATCAGGATTAAGCAGACAACAACGAAGAACGGCCATGCAACACAACCAGAAAAATCCAGACAAGTTATCAGTCTGTTAGTTTGTAAATCTGGACTGGAAGAAGTTTCCTGTGTTGAGTCAGTTATGCCCCAAACTCCGCTCCTGATGTCTCCTGCCAATTTCTTTAAGTTTTAGCTTCAACTAACACAAAAATATAATAGTCTGACATGATAGAGCTGCGATCTTCTATAAACTCATGTCTAGCTCCTGGTGACAATGTTTCCAGGGGATCAAATTTATGGACAAATATTCCTGTGTTTCCTATGTGTTTTGACAGGAGGTGTCTATTATTATTCTCGCAAAATATTTCTTTTGTACATAAAACTTACAAGGCTTTTTTATTCTGTCCTAAAAACTTAGCACTTTGGCTTAAATGTCAAATATTTTATAAGTCTTGTATTAGTTGAGCTCTGGGCACATTCCTCCCACGCTGACCGTTTTCTGGAAATGTCTGAGCACAACGCAGAGCAGGTCACATCACACACACAGACACAGAGGTGCGTCGGTCAATCCAGTCCCTCTTAATTCAAACATCACTGCAACATGTAGAAAACTTGGGTTGAAACGCTCAGTTGTTAAATTTAATATTGCAGATACTAAACAGTTAGGTAATGAATTGATCAACGGGTTTATTCTTTAATATAAGGTTTAGGGGCATCTCAAATGCAGACTTTATTATTTTTTACCATTGACCAAAAACAAACCACTGGAGATAAATGAATACAAAGTTGGAACGATGATGGGCTCTGGGGTTTCATACCATATTATAAACAATCATGTCAGGACAGACGGCAAACGCAAACACACTTACAGTCTGACACATGTGCTACATACAAGTAGCATGCAAGATGTGTATCATACCACTAAGTTGTCTTAAAGCAGTTGCAATGTCATCGTCATTCTAGGTTACCCTCTGCTCCAAGAACTTTCAGTTTTTTCAAATTTATGTGTTTTTTTTTTCAAATATATATATATGTATAAAGAATTTCTTGTATAAAAACAAATTAAGCCGTCCACATATATTGAAATGCATACAGAACAAAAAGGTAGTGGAACAGAAGCTAACCTTGACATACTTTGAAATTTCTCTCTTTGTTTTTCCATTTCTTTCACTTGAATTATCTATTCCAAGTAGTATTTGCTGACTATAGACACCAAGGACAACAAAAGTGTATTCACAATAAAGGAAAACAAACAAACAAAAAACAGGTACCAAATTGGGACCATATTTGTCCTGCCAACAGAGCCTCTTATGGAAACTTTGGGCCAGTCTTACCTCCTCTACCACCTCCATTGTAGAACTGTTGAAGATTGCTGTGTGACATCAACACTTTTGGGATAAGGGGAGGGGGAGTAAAGTACAGTAAATGTACAGTTAGAAACAACTTCTTGAGTCAGTTTAGTTTTAATGGGCATTTTTTTTTAGCTCAATAGTTCTTCAGAATATCAGCTTAAAGTTGCAGTATCTTTTCTAAAGAAGATTTTTTGTTTTTTTTACTTATTTGTTAAAACTGTCATTGTCAAGTATAACATGACAAAGATAACGAGTTCCTCTGCCTCCTCCCTGTGGTACTACAGCCAGAGAAAATTGATTTGTTCACAAATTATGCATCTCATGCTCTACGGTCAGGACATAGTAACAGTTATAACTAATGCCAATTTTTTTTTTTTTTATATATATAAATTACCAACTGCAGCTTTAATTTCAACTTTTCATATGTGTTTGTGCAGAAGTGAAACATTTGTGTGAAAACAAAAACAAAAGGAAACATATAATAAAGTTTTAATTTCTTTACGTTGTGTACTTATGTAATTTTTAATTCTTTTTGAATAATTTAGAGGATAACGCTAATTAAAAAAAAGCAATGCATGTTGTTACCCTACCAGAAAACCCTGATATATTTCTGAAAATTAAAAAACAAAACAAAAAACAAACAAACTTGGGCTTAGATCTAATGACTATTTAAAGCAGATAACTTATGCTGGACAGCCCCTTATCTCTCTCTTCACCATAAATTATGCATAGCAGACCGATGTATCATACTGTGGGGGTTAGATGGCACCAGACATGGGGGTTGGAATTACAATCACACCTGGAAACAGCAGGCAGACTCGGAGACGTGATTTGTAACTGACCTTTAAATTTCATCATTTTATTGCACAGATGCCAAGTCACCCATAATGAGATGAAACTGGGCCATTTTGTTTTCCAAGCGTATCAGCAACGCAGATTATATGAATGCAAACAGAGGAGCAGCTCTGCAAACCACAACTCTGTACTTTTGTTACCACTTATAAAAACTGTTTATGCATTTTGAGGAATAGATGTTAAGTGGACCCAGAAAACAAACTGAAAGATATTAACATAAAATGTAAGTTGAGAATTAATTAGGATATTCTTGGAAACACATTAAATGTTTCACAGTACTTTTATTATTTTCGTTTTAGATCATTATGCCATTGCGGAGGTACTGAAAATGCAGAAATTATATTTCTCTAACTGAAACTAATAGGTTTCTCTTACACATTGTTAAATGTAAAGCTGCATTCACTTTGCAACTATCAACAGTCACACTAAGCTTATATATGCTGCAAAGATTTACAGTTTCCACAAAATATGGAGATCTATTAAATAAATTAGAATTTTGTCTATTGGACTCTGAGAAGAGGTTAATGAATATGTGTGGAAATGGGTATATATTGTATGGACAAAAAAATAAGTATTTCCAAATGCTGAGGATGAGTGAAACTGAGAATAAAGCAATGATATGGTTTAACAAAACTGTGCCCTGTAAAGTTCTCCTTTAATAAGCAACAATTAAGAATATTTTTTGAAAAACAGCAAAAAAGACTGATGTGACCTCTGCCTACATTGTATAAAAGCTATAACGCACTTGTACTGTTTGGACAAACCCGTTTGAACAGACACACTGAAGGACATGTTACCTGAAGTTGGAGACTTGCAGCGATCCTCTGACGTGGCCGAACACTCGTTAATGTCACACAAGCCTACAGCGGAGCAGATAAAACACAGATTGGCATTAAACTGAATAAATGAAATCTTTATTTTGAAAATGTAAACGATACATGTCAGCTCAAAAAAAAGCAAAACATACAAATGGATGAATAGTTTTCTGCTTTGAAAAGAGCGGAGTTGGTTCCATTCAGTTTGAATGTTTATTTCCCTTTTTGCCACATACACGTTTCCATGTGTGCAGTCATGCGCATGTGTGACATTGTCCTATGAGGCAGAAAGCTAGTCAGACCGCACTCCCTTTTGCCACACAAACACAGCTGGACATCTGATTACAGCTGAAGCTCGCCAAGCCCCGACATGAACCAGCCTGGTGCCCGTAGTGACACCAGATGTAGTATTTTTACATCAGATTTTTTTGCAACATTGTGGAAATGAAGATGAATAAATTCAATATTTTCAGTTTTCAATAGTTGTTTTCAGTAGCTATCGATGATGAGTCATTACCGTAAGGTCATCACTCAGCATGTGTGCATTCCTTGCAAACTTGCTAATAGGACAAAGGGGAATTGGGTTTCTAGCAGGCAGTGTATCTGCAACTGCTGTTGTTCAGCACATGGTGGCAGTGTGTCGACGCTGAATCCAGTTACGTGTTACAGATGCTTTGGAGCTCAGGGAGAGTAAAAACCATGCAATCAAAAGGTACGAAAGCAGAAATGTCGAGACCATAAACAAAAATGGAAAAGGTCGAGTTGTGAGGGCTGGGTTAAAATGCTTTGTCATGAATAAGCCTGGGACACTAGAGTTGGATAGCATCAATTTACCTGACCTTGCAAAAGTGTTCATAACACTTGCCCCTTTTCTTGTTTTGTCATGTTACAGCCAAAAAAAGATGTATTGAATGGTTTTGATTTCTACCAAATAATAAGTAATAATAATTTTGTGAACCTCTGTTACTCTAAAACCTTTAACTAAAATATACACTGCAGCCTCAAAGATGGAAAAAAACAAACAAATAAAAATCTAATTAAAACTGTCCTCTTAATTATAACTTAATGTGAATTTTAATACAACAATTCCCTGAAGACGTCCGGGGGCTTGTTAGAGAATATTAGTTAAAAAAAAAAAAAAAAAAAAAAAAAAGCAGCATCACGAAGACCAGCAGACACAGCAGGCAGGTCAGGGATTCAGCCGCAGAGAGCTTTAAAGCAGGATTAGGTAATGAAACAATATCTCAAACTTTGAACAGAACTCTGGGGACCATTCAATCCATCAGCTGAAAATAGAACGAGAATGGCAGGTCTACCAAGACATGCCTGTCTGCGTATAACTACAGGTTCGGCAAAGATAGCATTAATCAGAGAAGCAGTCAAGAGGGCCACGGTATCTCTAGAGGAGCTGAAGAGACTCGCAGCTTACATGAAGAATTTGTTGACAGAACAACTATTTGTCTTGCACTTAACAAATCTGACCTAGATGGAAGAGTTGCAAGAAGAAAGAAAAAGTGTTGAAAAAAGCAATATGTATTTCAAGATATCTAGGAAACAGCAAATGTGAAAGAAGGATTTGCTTACAACTAATTTGCTTATAACCAAAATGCTGTATGAACAAACCAAACTCTGGATTTCACTCTATACACATTTGCAGCACCATGGGGTCCAGTATTACAGCTAAAAACACTTCAATAGTGTATAAAAACCTCTTTGTGGCTGCAAAAGTTAGGCACCATTTAGAAGGAAAACAATCCTAAACATACAAACGAAAATAAAAATGGAATGGTTTGATCAAAAGATATTTGTGTGTCAGAATGGCCTAGTTAAATCCACAGCTAGATTCAGCTGAGGTTTATTTGTAAAACTTGAAAATGAGTGTTCACAGAAGCCGTTCACAAAATCTGCCTGAATAAGTAATTTTGTTAAAAGGAATGGGCATGCATTTAGTCCGGATATATAAAACTGGTGTAGGTACACATCAAATGACAAACCTTCCCACTCCACAGTCCTAAGTGTCTCTACTACATAAGATTTGTGGCTGTAAATTGAAACGATGTAAAAAAAAAAAAGTGATTGGGAATGAATATTTTAGCAAGCCACCATGGATGCAGCGTATGTGTGTCTCATATTTAGATTAGGTTACAGATTAGATCAGGGACTAAACACCAGTGGTGACGCTTTCGAGGCAATAAGTCATCATGCTTAATGACAAGCTAAACCTGTCATTTGAGAAAAAAAAGAAATGCAAATTTTAATTAATTTCCTTTGGGAATTTGTGTATTAATATGGCCACCGGTGAAAGGCTGAAAAGAACAGAATGATATTTCTACATGCTTAGATTGATTTTTTATTACAGTGTGAGTTTATTCAATATTTGCTTCAATAGTCATTTTGTCATCGCGTTATCCTTTTTAACTTTATAATTTTTATCATGACATTTATTTTAAAAAAGCCATTAGTCTGCCTCATGTTTTGTTTAGCTTTTGGTTTCACTTATGTTTTTATGCATCATTCCAAATGAACAGAATAATCTGGATTATAGCATCGGTCCGGTCCTGGATATTATGTGATGCAATATGGTGTTGGTGGATGGAATGAAAAGAGAGGTGCTCCATTTGAATCAGATTTGAGGAATGTACAGGCCATAGCATCAAGACCTTCAACCAACAGGGATTGCAGAAACATGTCAGCCACATGAGGCCTGGCATTTTTAGGAACCAAGGGCCAACAGCACCGGCGTACGGTCTCACAATGAATACAATAATATTCTCCCGCTACCTTATGGTAGACCGGGCATGTCTGGCTAGCACATAGAGGACTGTGCAGCCCTCCAAAGAAATGCCTCCCCACACCATTTCTGACCCTCTGAAAAAACCGGTCATGCTGGAGGACGTTGCAGGCAGAGCAACATTCTCCATGGCGTCTCCAGACTCTGTCACGTGCTCAGCGTGAACCTGCTCTCATCCGTGAAGAAAACAGTGGTGAATCTGCCAAATTTGGTGATCTCTAGCAAATACCTATTGCTCTGCTCGATAATGGGTTATAATAAAAAACTTCATGTCACCCTTTTGGAATCTGTTTCTGACAATTGAAGCAAAACATGCACATAAGTGGTCCCCTGGAGCCCATTTTGCAAGGCTCCTCCTGCTGCTCCTTGCACAAAGGAAGCCGTCCTGTTGATGGGATGGCCTGTCCGTTGGCCTGTCTCCCTGTACCTCTGCCATGCTTTGGACACCGTACTGACAGACACTGCAAAGCTTTATAGGATATCCCATTGATGTGGGTTGTTGACTGTGGGTTGTAGACCTCATTGCATGCTACCACTAAGGGTGCACTGACAACATGCAAACATGACCAAGATGTCAGCCAGAAAGAATGAGACAGTCTGACAACCAGTCCTCTTATAGGAGTCGTCTTGTGCCTCCCACTTCCACTTGTTGTCTGTTCCATTTACACAACAGCAGGTAAAATTGTCTCACATTGAGTGTTGCTTTTTAACAGGACAGCTTGATTTTACTTAGTCATTGTGTTATTTAGATGTCCCTTTGTTTTTTGGAGCAAAGTTCTATTTCTACATTTTTGGTGCAAGTCGATTAGCGTCTCAATGGTGAAAATAAAAAAAAAACAAATTAAACCTGTCTTTAAAAATCTAAAATCTTCATTGTGGCTGGTTGTAGAAATCTTAACAAATTTTTCATCTTTCACATGTCTTCTTTGTCCTTTACCTCCTGAAGGCTGCCGCGTTTTCCTTGGCGACCGAGGCTGTCTCTGGTAGGGATCATTGGATCCGTAAAGCTCCACCGTTCCCAGATTGAGAACTACCGTTTTCTGGATGTAGTCCACCACTGCCAGGCCGTTACTGTTGCCAAACACCAATCTAGGGAGCAATTGAAGCAAAGACGGAGGCAATGGAAGAAGCACAAGGGCAAGAAATTTAAGAAACAAGGATAAAAACGCATAAGTTAGAAACAACGTTATCCAACAACATCGACTCTGAACGGCTTGATTAAAATGCACAGTACAGAAAAAAAGACATAAACATTGTTAGAAATTATGTATTATTTTCCATAAAGTTATTCACAACTTTATGCTGATCAATCACATGAAATGCCTGTAAAATAAGACTAAAGAGTTTCAGATTGCAAAGAGACAAAAAAATATATGATTAATTTTATCAGGCAATATAGCAACATCAAACAAAACCTCTAGGTAGAGCTGGAACATATTCCAGTGTTCTTACAAACCCGCGGTGTATCCACTTACAGGCCGTAGGAGGAATTCATCGCCAGACTTGTGATCTGCTGAGGAGGCTCCCCACTCACCCACACTGACTGGACCACCAAATCCACCTGGTAGCCTGGAGACTGCTTCAAAGGAGAACTTCGTACTCTGTAGAAGAGACAAAAAAAAACAGGAATGAGAAAAAGGCAAACGAAGAACACAAAAACAAGAGAAGTACAAGTGGTGCAGCTGGATATGTGTAGCAGATGAAGCTCCATGTAAGAGAGGGAGATGGGGGGGTTAGGGAGGTTGTGGCTGAGAACGCTCGAGGCCTCTGAATAACTCTATGCAGCTGTGCTCGAGGCTGAAAGCAAGACTTGTGTGTGTTAGTGTGCATGCAAGTGTTCCTACTTCTTTCATGTGAGCCCTTTTCTGTGCACGTCTGTCTCGTACTTAAGGCAGGGTATGTTGCCTCCGTCAGAGTTGTTGCTGCTGGTAGAGGGGTGTGAAGGTGGGCCGCTTGTCTGAGGGGAGGCACCAGGGGTGGGATGTGCCGATGTTTGTTCGCCACCTCCACCATCTGGAGACTCTGTTTCGTTCAGCTCGTACTGCATTCGCACCTCCAGTAACTGCAAACACACACAGATGTGCACAGGACGACAGAGGAGATGAGAATATATAATCGAATCTCAGGGTTCCTATGTATTTTCAATTTTATTTCCTGTCAAATTTCATATTTTTTTATGATAGGGGTTTTAGAATTTACAGATTAACATATAAAGTGTTTTCTGCTACTGTAGATACCACATTTATACTGTGTCTTGGAAAATTATACATACACAGCAACCTTTTCTCACCTTGACACATTACAAACAGAACTCTGTATACTTGGATCCCCCGAAAATTATGTACTATTTAATCTCTGTATAAAAGTAAGATTGATAAAATTGCTAACTTTACTGCAGGTGCGTTTATTGGTCTTTATTATATTAATAAACATGGCTGGCATGAGCATACTTTTAAGGCTACTAAAACATGAATGCCCATCTAAATTAACATGGCAGTGAAAGCTTTAGTCAAAGAAACAGCCAAGAGGGCCTTCATAACTCTGGAGGAGCTGCAGAGATCCACAGCTCAGGCGGGAGAGAATCTGTCAACAAGACTATTTATCTTGTACACTCCAAAAATCTGCCCCTTATAAAAAGAAGTCCCATTGTTAGCCACAAACTATGTTAGAGTTTAAAAAAGAAATACTCTAGTTAGATGACAACTGACCGACTGCGCCTGCGATACTAGGTGTGGTGAAAAACTGATGGGTAAGAATGGCCAAGTCAAAGTTCATGCCTAAATCCAATTGAGAATATATGGCAAGGTTTGAAAACTGTTGTTTACAGGTTCTGTCCACCCACAATGACTGAGAGCTTGAGCTATTTTGCACAGAAGAATTGGCAACAATTTTAGCCTTTAGACTGTGAAGCTGCCAAAGCTAAAATTGCAGCTCAAGTTGGCTCTACATCATAATCACTTCGGAAGGCCGAATACCAATGCAAGCTTTTCAGAAATAGGAACAGAATTTTATTTTAGTGGGGATGATACACTGTACGACTAATGCCGACGATATGCTTCCCAGATTTTATAGCTATAGGTAATTTCCCACTTTTGTCAGAAGTTTGTTTTTTTTTTTTACTTTTTCTACTATCAATTTAATTTGCAAATGTATTTTTAAAAAAGTCCTTTTCCTTCAACTGCAAAATTAAGAGCTACTAGGAGTTGAACTTTCAAATAAAATTCAAATAAACAGCAGCAACGTGTATGTGATGGACTGAGTTAAAAACAGGAGGAGTCACAGGATATTAATTAGAAAAATAGGGTTTTTTATTTTAACCCAAAGATTATAAAAGGACAAAAAGATAAAGTGAGCTCATAAAAGAGGTCAAAGAAACAAAACTGAACTCAGGTAGGCTGCACAAACAAACATAACTGACCTAACAAAGAAATGACACACAGGGGTTTATATACTGGCTGATCAGACCAATTAAGACACAATAGGGGCAACTAAACAGAAAACAATTACAAACACAAAAACAAACAGTACAGCTAAGTTTGGCTAAACTAAAGACTCGCAAAATGAAAATATTTAAGTTTAAATACTAGTATTTACTTAAGTACAAAACTTATCTAAATAAATAAGCTACAAGTTTTCCCTGCCAGCAGGAACTAGTGGTTCAGTCCAATCAGCATTTATGCCTGCTGAGGCCCCCATCTTTTGTCTGGCCCCTCCAAGGCAGGTAAGTACCGG
>CAEGAF010188253.1:0-20604 GCA_903067075.1 Micropoecilia bifurca | reverse complement strand
AGCCTCGATGTAGCCAAACTCCGTCATTGTTTTTATGTCATATTAGCTTCGTGGTGTTGACACATTTTGACCTGCTTCAATTTTCCGCCGCAACACCAAACCTCCTCATTCACTCTGTGTTATAGTTACACATCGCTTTGCATTTGTTGCTGCGCGTTTGTGGAGAGTGAAGGAAAGACTAGACCAGCTGGACAGACAGGCTGAGAAATGAGATGCAGCTGATCGGTATCGGTAACAGAGCCAATGATCGGCCGATCCCGATCATCACCGATTTCACGGAAATCGGCCGATTATGATCGGTGACCGATCGATCGGCACACCTCTAGAAAACATTGTAATGCTGATTGACATTCTTTGCTTTATTTGAATGTTATCCTAGTAAAGGTATGAAAATGAAATCAGTTCAAAACCGAGTAAATAAACCAAAGATTTACAGGGCAAATATGCTGCTTTAAAACCTTAGTTTAGCTCTGGAAAATAAATTAAGAGAAGAGTGTTGTTGTTTACATGCTGCTGCGGATTTTGCCTCTGATGCCAGAGAATTTTGGGTGATTAATCATTCATTTTGAGCATCTGTGTGCCCGTGCAAAAACAGGCAGCAGGTCTGCTGCTGGCATGAGCTGACTAGGCTTTTTAAGGCTCTAATTTGTGCGGTTTGTCTACTGAGAGTAAAAAAGGAAACTACACCACTATCAACTGATTGCATGACTGAAGAGAAAAGCAGCATTACTGATTTAGGTATTTATTTCTTTTTGAGCGATTGCTCTGTTGAGTTTCTGAAAGGTTTTAGTGAGTTTGGTTGTTTCCTCTGAGCTACAGGACATTCAGAACATGCAGCACCAACTGAGGGACAGAGAGCTGCTGTACGTTAATGCTGAGTGTCTCATGCCTTGAAAAGTATTTGAATGTTTCTCCCTTTTAAATGCATTTACAAACCAGTCGTGTTCAACAAAAGTACATGTTAACGTCAACCTGAAAACTTACTTTTACCAATGCTGATGTTAGCATTGGATATGCTGGTAGCTAGCATGCCTAGGCTGCCTAGACAACTTATATTAATTCTTCACTGGTTACCATTTGTGAAATGATACTAACCATATACGAGTTAATTTCTGTGGTAACATTTTTGTGAAATTTTTCAACTTCTTCTCTTTGTAACCTTTATGAACTCCAGCGTGCTTGTGTTCAAATCAACATAAAACTTTAAGCTGAGAGACAGCACTGTTGAACTTTCAAGGTCTTTATCAGTATTTTTGTTGCCTTTAGCTGCACACCTGAAACAACACACCTCCTCAAACACACACACACACACACACACACACACACACACACACACACACACACACACACACACACACACACACACACACACTTGCATCACATTCCTACGACTTGGCATGTGCAGATGCTGGCCTGCCCACAGCGTCAGCATCTGAGCAAGACTGCGGTGCGTGCTGAAGTCCAGCCTATTGTCCGGGGCGTGCTGCCCAAGAAGATAAATATGTAATGTACTCTGATTACTTTGCTCTTTCTGTGGTGTTCATTCATATTGCACGAAGGAGTCCAGCGCTGTACAACTCTATATGTCATCAAAAATCAATTAGACTTTGGCTTGTGAAAACTAAAACTGACTCCAGCTCCTTTTCTTGGGCTGGAAACAAAAGAACTGGGTGACAGAAAGTTAACAACCTGAAGTTGCAAAGAATTGCAAATATTTTCCCCATTGTCTCATCGGGGACCAAAAGGTCACAAAACTCATCATGGGTTTTACATCCTGCATTGGCATGTTAATATATTATCACAACCAAAATTTAAGTTTTGGGACTTTCTTTTTAAATTTTGTATTAAAATAATTCCTCGTGATGACTTAGTCTTGGTTTTGATTCTATTTAATATTCCTAATGATCTGCAGCTTGTAAATGAGCATTGAATACGTTAACAGTTTTCTCAGTTTTAGTATGTAAATGATTCACATGACATGTCAACAACTCCACAGATAGAAAGAATTCAAAGCAAAATAGTTCACTGTTGTAGTTATTGGTACAGATGTGGAATGAAACAGGGAATAAGTATTGAATATATCAAAGGAAATGTAGTAAAGACTTTGTGGAAACTGCTTAATTTGTAAGAAAATCTTCAAATAGACACTAGTCAGCTGTAATTTTCACTCGTTCTGCCAAGCTGTCTTCAAATCTTCACAGGTTCTGGGGTTTCATTCTATGCACTCTGAAAACCAATTAAGAGTTTTCTTTGCTGTTAACTAAAATTCACATTTGTTTCAACTTCAGTCTCTGGTGAAGAAACTACATCTCCCCTTTCATCCTTCCTCTAGTTTTATTCAGATTCTGTTTTTCCTCCCAACATGATGTGTCCAATGACACCCACAGACTCCTGATTTGGATTTGGATTATCAGCATTTTTACTGGACAGTCCAAAACCTTTGCTGTCAAAGCCTCAATGTGCTTTTTCTTCAGCAGTGGAGTCTTGTGCAGGGAGGCCATTGCAACTGAGTGACCGCTTGTTTGAATGGGAAAAACTGTCTTGTATTTCCATTCCTTTTTGGTTCTCCAAGGCTCTTTGATCAACTGTATTCATCATTGTCATGACTCTTTTTTTCAGAAATCCTACATGGATTTGTGGCCCTGACCAGTTATACCAAAATTAGTCTTCAATAACACTCACTGGAACATTCAGCAGTTTTGAAATACAGTATGTTTTGCAACAGTAACATTTTTGTGAAGGTTCCCTTTGCTTTTACCAATCACACCAACTTTGGCAATACTTGGATAGTAGCAAAGCATTTTATAGGTTCTCACTGTGAAAACTGGGAATATCCTAGAACAGTTTAAAAAGCTCTGAAGCAGATGGTAATTTTGATGTTAGCAGCTAACAGCAGTTCTCATAGTGCTTACAAATAATTTGTCACTCTGTCAAGGTTACTTTGCCAACCAAGTACCTATAATTAAAAATTAAAACGGTTTTAAAACTTTTCATAATTTTGTGAGTAATTGTCAGCCAAGCCTGAGGAACAGCTTTTATTAATTGCCTCTGTCAACATAACAGGGTAAATAAATGACTACATCTTTTCTCAGGGTTTCCTCCAGAAGTTTTGCTAAGCCTGGTGAAAGGGGAGCTAGTGCAGTCATCTGCTGTGTTTCTCCATTTAAAAAATGCTTAAAGTTGACAGGAAATTTTAAAATTTGTCTAGGAAATTATGTTTTTTTTTACAACACAACACCAAGTGCAAGGTATTAAAAAAGGCAAACATAAAACATAATTTTTTTCCACTTCAGTTGTTTCATAGTAATTAAAGTATGAATGAAAACTTTTTTATTCCCTATACGTGTCTTGCCACTTTATTTGCTGAAGTTTTTAGTGTGTAGACCTGTGGTTACAGAGTTTCAGTGAATAAAAAAGACTCCTGTCCTCAGACCCCTTGTGTTTTCAAATACTGACCACCTAAGTTGCCATGATGCTTTCAGACATTTTACTCAAGAGACTCTTTAACCCCTAACATTTTTACTGGTGTAAAAAAAACAAAAAAAACAACACTAAGCCTGATGGGGGTGCAAGAAAGTACTGGGGGAACCTGATGTCTTATTTCAAAATAAGACACTCAACCAGCAATAAGCAAAGCACACACCTTCATGCGCAAAGCTCATATTAATATCTTACATTTATTTAGCCATAAATAACTAATTTCTGGACAGCAACAAGTTTTGACTTTTCTAAAATCTTTGCAATAATGTATTTTTCCATCTTAAATTTGTTACACCCTTTATCATTATCAGTTAATCATGTACATGTCATTTCGGTAGAACAAATAGAAGGGCCTAATGACATGTTTAAAGAAATTGTTAATGAATAAGTTGTGGGTTTGTGAGTCGTCCTGTTGGAGGACGACTTAAAACAAAGAACACAATTTGCTTTCCGGTCTTATTTGCATTCAAAGACATCAATGAGAGTTTGCTTCAAAATACATATAGTCCGTTCTCATGTCTCCTGCTTCTCATAATGAAAGAAGCACCCAGAGATGGTGATTGGGTTCAGCCTGACTGCATCCAAATATGAAATGTGAGCCCCTGATAGAAGCCTGACTGAATTAGTAATTGCAATAAGAGAGGACCCAGCTGTGAAGCTGAACGCTCTGTGGTGCCTCTTATATTTTTGTGTAACGCTTAGACCAAAGTTCCATCCCAGGAAAACCTGCCAGCCTGATCTGCCGTAGTAATTTATTTATCATTGTGAAATAGACGTTTAGTGTTGAGTCTGAAATAGGATGTTTGGCACAGGATGGTTTTTCTGGCCCACTGCTTTCCAAGGCTGCTCAGCATCTAGTCCTGATGCTAAATGCTTCAGGTGATAAAATATTGATTAGGGACAATGGAAGTATGAAATGTGATGCCATCGACTTACCTGAGAAGGCAAACAAACGTTTGGAGTTGGAGTTGAAGACACCATACACCTGCTTCCACAAACCCACTGTCATCTGGACAAAGCAGGAAGCTCTGTGAAGATCATGTTGATTTATCCTGTGCATTTAATGAAATTCAGCCTGATTTGCTTTGTGAGAAACTCCAGAAGACACAAGTGGAGGCCTCAGCACTCACAAGGATCTATGACTACCTCACAAGCTGTCTAGTTTGTGAGACTGAAGGACTGTGTCTAACCAGGTGGTCAGCACCAGCAAACACTTTAATGTCATAGCAGAATTTGATACTATAAGTACATTCATTCTGCCACATGAAGATGACCAGACACACCAGTGAGCCTCCCCAGGCAGTTTTCTGACCGATTCAAGCATCTGCATCTGCGTGAATGCACTTCCAAAAATTTAAGGAAAATAAACCAAGCAAAGACTTCCCCAACATGCACACATCAACGCCATGAAGCTTTGTGATTTAGAGAAATCAGCTGTTCTTATTTGAGGTCTATAACTACTGTGAGACTGAAACTCTTGATTGCACAGGAATCAGTATGTTAACTGTGATTCTGATCTCCATTCCTGCGTTTGTCTTTCTTTCCAGATGAAGTCTACAGAGGTGGACCAAGGGCTATTCACAGACAGCTACTGCAAAGTGTGCAGCGCTCAGCTCATCTCCGAGTCCCAGAGGGTGGCCCATTATGAGGTGAAGATGGCCTCTAAGATTACATCATCCCAGTCTGTTACACTTCACTGCTGTTGTGGGGATAATTAATTCTCAGGATCGTTCTGTTGTGCTCCTGCCTCCAGAGAGACCAGGCTGATGTATCCACCTGAACCCTGCAGCTGGCAGGAAACACACCGACCTTTGACTTTTTAGCTCCCTCTTTGATGCCAATTTTGTTACTAAGTAGTAACTGCTGGACAAAAGAGTCTGAAATACTTAAAAGTATTTTCGCCACATTGTAGGGCTGGGTGATGAATCAATTTTACTGATCTGTCACGTTTCTGGTTGTTGAAAGTTTGATTTTTAATTTTATTATTTTTTACCAGTGAAGTTAGCACACCCAAGGTCCAACATTTTGTGTGACAGCCATGTTTTACAGCTTCTACTTATTTGGACTTTGAATTCACTGCAAAACCACTAAATCTCACCAAGTAGTTTTGGTTTTGTTTCTAGTGCAGCTATCTTAATACACTTGAAATATGTCTAAACTAACATACAGGTAATTTTTCAGCAAGACATAGGAGCTTGTTCTAAGTAAATAATTTGTTAATAATAATGAAAATGATTATTTCATATATTACAAGACATTTTCCCATGTTATAAGTGAAATAGTCTGCCAAAATAACACATATTTTAATCAGTATTAAGGAATTATTTACTTAAAGCAAGCGCCAATATATTGCTGAAACGTTACTTGTAAGTTAATTTGATTTTATGTCAAGTGTACTAAGTTATTATGCTATAGAAAATCTTACAGAATAACCTTCTCTCTCCTATTTCCTGTCTGTGTGTTATTCATTAGAATGCCACTAGAGCACAAAATGATCTAAAATAAGCATTTAAAGTCCTAAAAAGTGAGGTTCTTGTGCTTTCAGAACTTTTGGTGACATTAATTGTCGACATTTATGGTGTTACTCCCATAAAATTAGTTTTATTCCTGTCTGACCCATTACAGTGGGTTTTATTTCTACCTGTATGTCCATTTTAGAATGGCTTTTCTACCATTAAGCTGTATGAGCAATTTACATAACAAGCGTATTTCATTGAAAACAACATTAAAAGCAACATTATTAGTAAACTGCGGGCCCCACTGGGCTCAGTGGTCGAACAGGCGCACCATATTTTAGGATGTAGCGCTCAGTGCAGCTATCCTGGCTACTGGTCCTGAGCTATTTACTGCATGTCTTCTTCTTCTCTCTCTTTCGTTCTTCTTGTCAAGCTCCTAACAATAAACAAAGCCTAACAGTCCCACAAAATTTTACTAAAAAAATCATTTTAACCCTTGTGTGTGTGAGGACTGAGGCAAACGTATAGGAGTATGGAAAATGATGCAGGTTTTACATATATGGGGTCGATTGGACCCCATTTCTACATACAAGGGTTAATAGCATGAACCACATTTCCATGTCTGTCATTAAGCCTGGCATGGAACGAGTCTCTGTCCTGTGCACTAAAGCTGCTGCTTTGGTTGCTTCTTCTCTGCATGTTTCCTGTCAGGATACGAACCGCTGCGCCGCTGCAGTAGTGCAGATGTTGCCTCTCGCCGACCATCACGGCAGGCCAGAGAGCTGCAGGTGTGACTGCAGGCCTGCAGCAGCTGGACAGCTGCGCTAACATGACGTGGAAAGAGCCACGCGAACACAACTGACCTGGCAGGAAGAAACCTATAATGTTAGGCTGGTTCTTGCTAATGAGAGCTATGAACTTTTTTGGACATTTTAAAAGTTTACGCAACTTTGTGAGTTAACTTTTTCTTCTTAAATGTTATTCTAAAAGTCCTAACAGGGCAAACCTTGTGGAAGGCTTTTTATTTCCTCAGAACATTGCTATGAGGCACAAAGACTTGGCCGTACTGATGCAAATCAAATATTAATTTTGTTCTTGTGTGATGAATGCCGAGTACAACACTGAGGCTGTAGCCTCCTGGAGATGCAATGTGCTTTGGTTGTTCTTTTAGAGCAGCAAGGATCTGATGCGTCACAGTGACGACAGGAGAACCAAATTATTAAACCCCATTTACGAAACAGGACTGACTGTGAAAGCTACTCTACTTTCCGAGCCTCAGTTGCTCACAGGGTTTACTGTCTTACAATCCGAAAAGTTGCAGACTTAGTTCCAGCTTTCCTTGCCACATATCAATGTGTGAATGTATGCTTATTACAGCAAAACCAGGAGCAAATCATCAAAACACAGAGAAAAAGTATAGAAACCACTAATTTCTGAGAAAATAGTCATTTCTGTTGCTTTTTACAAAATCAACTAGTCACGAACAGTCCGCCCCTTAACTAGCAGGTTGAGGAGTTTTAAAATGACAAACTTTGTGTTTGAATTCAGCTTTTTCACACAGTAAACTGGAGCCAGCAGCCAATTGAGTTTCTGTGTTTTGGGCCTGCAGCTGATTAAATACTAGTCAGTCACAAGCTTTTCTTATTGATTTCAGCCAATACATTTAAAACTAACTCATGGTTACTTAATTCTGAGTTTCCATTTAAAAGTGAGCTGAAGCTGAAGAATGGCTTAGGCTCAAAGTGGAAAAGTTGGAACGCAACATGTCTGATGCTGACAATATCTGAAGAAGATTTGGGACACTGTCATTCAGCCACAAACTTTCTCCAGAGTTCATTTACAACGTGCAGATGGATTGTTTAGCATCAGAAAGAGAGTGACAGGACATGAGAATGTTTGGACATCTTGAAGCGAACAGATGTATCGTCCATACTGAAGAAATATTCTGGTGAAAACATACGTACGCTACTTATATAATTGGAGGCAATGAAGTCTGCAGGAATACTTTTCAGTTTCTAATGGGTGAGTTTATAATTTCAGAGCACGATTACGACGCATAGCACTAAATAATTTCAAAACCATTTCTGTGCTTTAGAGAACGTACTAAGAAGAGTTCAGGTAAAACATATTTTGAGTTTGTCTCGTTTCATCAGTGATAGTCAAGGGTAGAAGCGATTGATGAAGCGTTCCTCTGTCCCTTTACTGTCAGTCTTCTCTGTAGTTTTCCAGTCTGTGTAGCTGAAATCCTGCTCACAGTGGCATGTCTAGATGTTTCTGTGTGATTGCAGATTTAAATGGACCGTCTGATCTTGTGTGCGGCCTTCATCTCCTTTGACAACAAAAATTCATATCAAAGAGCTGCCAAGACACTGGTGAGTTGAGGCGGCTTTCTCTCCAGAGGACGTTCAGGTCATGACGTTGTGGAAAATCTGGATAGATGCCAAGAATGCCTTTCAATCAACAGTTTGGTCGCCTCGAGTCTTGCTCTCTGCTCTTCAGATGAAACATTTTTTACAGACAAGCCGTCTGACACACACTGCTGTGAAAATCTCCTATCTAGTCAGAATACCTTTGAATTTTAAACTTAAAGCAGCATTTGAATGACAGTCAACTGGAAAATGTAATTGCTCTTTAGTCCTCTCTCTCAACCACATCAGAGCTGAAATTCCCCGTCTGGAGGTGATCAGATCAGCCTCTGCCTCACAGTTCAAAGAATCATAGATGGTGGTAAGTTATGCATTCGTCTTTTTGCGTGTGGATGCGACAGGATGAGCACTGCACTGGCTCATGGGAGCTTTTCTTTTCTTTCGCTATGGCCTCCTTGTCTGAAGGAAAACTGGAGCGAGCAGAGAATGTTTTTCCTGGTTTCCTGTCCAAGCATTGCTAGTTTTCTGATAGTCTATGTACATCTAACACTACCAGACTTTTTTTAGGTGGCTTTTAAAATCTTTTTAAAGTAAGTATACATTTTTGTAACCCTTCCACAGTCTTCTGAGATGGTGTCATTTGGGCAGGCAGGGTCGCACTGACCCCTTGTGCACTTCTGGCTTTCCCTCTGTCCAACCGTGACATCTGCCACACTCCTCCTGAGCGTCGCACTAAGACTGCGGGTGGGTTAAGAAGTAACTAAGTTTTTTTTCCACTATGCATAAACTAGCCTGATACACTCTGGTCTTGACTAATATCTTTATTTATTCTAAGTTCTTAAAACATTTTTGTCATTGTGGAGAACATCATCCATTTGATTTACTTTGTGGTTCAGTTTTTCTGTTGTCTGACTGCTCCAACGATGGCACCTTCCTTGTTGTACTTCACTGATATGGTTCTTTTCACATGAAGAAGAATAAGAATTTTTCTGGGACCATGGAATGTTCAGCGCTGTAGGGGACATGGGTATTTAGTGTTTAGCTGACTTGTGTGGTTTTTACTGCTGTGCCCTTTGTCCACTTTGTATCTTCACTAATTAGTTTCCATTATCTTGAAAGCATTGAAAAAGAACTTTCCTTTTAAACATTTGTTGTGGTTTTCCGTCTGTACTGCTCACTGTAGAGCTCTTATCTCGGTTAATTGGCAGATGAAAAAAGAGCTTTAATATATTTGACTTTCATATTTACTTCACCACTGAGGTTTCTAGGGATTTAATGCTTTTGCTGATACACGTTCACACAAAAATTGCTTGACTGAGCTGCCATATTGTTGAAATGTGATGTTGGATTCATAGTACAAGAGAAAAGATGTTGTTTTGCTGCAGCACAGGTTGCATTGTGTCAGAATAAAGATGTTTGAAGATGCCTGAGCCATGGATTTAATCTGTCAGATGACTGACAGAACATTATATGATAGAACAATTGTGCTATATTACAATTCTACAATAGATCTTGGGAGAGGGAAGTTTGTTTAGCTCAATTCATTGCATGAAAAGTGGAAGTTTTGTAACTCTGTGACCAGATTAAGGCATGCAGGGTTATGCAAACCTGCATAATAATGAGCTAGAGTGACCAATGGCAAAAAAAAAAAAAAAAATTATCATTGTACCATGGATACCTTTTATATGGATTCAGATTGAGTCAATCACTGTCTTATCTTGTAAAGGTGTGACATTGTGCTTGTTCAATTCAAGTTCCAGTTGAACTCATTGCCACCCAAATTACTCCCACCACCAAACTCCCAACCCCAAATGATTTGCTAACAGCAGTTTCTGACACAGAAACGTGACAACTTCCTGTAGGCAGCTTTTAACTGCTGGGAATTGTCGATATTCGTGGGTGTTAACAAGCTTGAAAATCTAGATTTTTGTCCTACATTTGGTGAAACAGTTGCAGGACAACAGTGGTGATTGAAAGTCTGCATGTTTTATTTATCTTTGAGACTTGTTTAAGTCAAGTTGTCAGACTTAATGTTAGAGTAACTTTTTGTAACATTCGTATATCCGGCTTCATTTTGGGTACAGGGTAGAAAAAAAACAAGTGGTAATGAGTCTCTGACCACTAACCTTTCTATGACTTTCCAAAGCCAAAAACCGATTCTGGCTCGGCTAATTCAGATGCATCCAATGTGTGTTATCGATGAGAATTGATGTGCATTAAATGTTGCCTTGCAGCATTCATGATAGGTTTTCTCCCTAAACCCATTTGTCACTTGTTCATCAGATCCCTAGACATTAAAACAATTTCCCTTTGACATAAGTTGACCATTTTGGAGACGCCGTTTCCTTGCTTGGCAGATCAGGAGCCTGACTTTGAGAAGTCAGATCCAACACACCTTTCCACTTCAGTCCATTTAGGACAACATGAAGAGTGGGTGTAATTTCTGGCTTGTTTTATTAAAGGGGAAAGAGCAGTATGTATTTTTTTTAAATCAGTACCAACTTGCTGATTTTCCTAGTGCTACAATGTTGTCTGGATCTTTTAAAATAGCACTGCAGGTGGACTGCTTCTGTTTAAGATTTGTCACTGCAAAACGATTGAAAACAAAAAAAACCTTCTTATAGGTTTCTACTGTATGTAAAATAATAGTAAAAATAATAAAAAAAAACTCAAATTCCAAGTTGCAGTGATTAACAGGAAGATCCCTGAAGTCAACGTTCTGAGAGGATGAGGCAGCTCAGCTCTCATCAACTAAACTTTAAAATCCAGTTTGGCAGCAGTGTGTGTTTAAACACACTGATAGCAGAAGTAGAAGGAGACTGTTTAGTGGGACTGTCTGGCTCAGTTGGTGGTTCTGGACCTAGACGTTGTTGTCCTGGGTTCCATTCCTTCTGCTGCATATCTCCCTCCTCTCTCTCCATCCCGCAACAAGACTAAACAAGAAAACTGTTTAGTTGCATCTTATTAAATATTGGACATAAATACTTTCATGTAGTTCATGAAGGTGAGTGGCCATCTGTGAACCTCGTCGTGAAACCTTTCCAGAACCTTTCACGATAACAGTGAGACTGATGACACAATTTGTTCTTATATCCAGAAGAAATCATATTTTGAATAAAGTGCTAAAACCCTGGTAAAATAAACCCTAAGCTCCATTACTATGTTTGGTGTCATGAACAACATCTCTTCTCTCCGTCTCTATGCAAGTCATTTCTGAACCCTGTACCGGAATCTTGTTGTTTTTACATTCAGTAGAAATATTCCAGAAACGGGATCAGAAGAAGACCAAAGGAGATAATGTCTGTCTGTTTCGGCTAATATAGCTGTAATACCCTAGTGGGCGTCTCATCACTCACCTGTCCCCCTGACTCCAGCAGCTGCGGCTGTTTTTGATTACTGTTAGACCTCAGTGTGTCATATAATATGAGCGAGCGCTACAATCTGAACCTACTGGGAATCCAGTAAGTCTTTCATCTTATGGAAAACGGGCTTATGGTTCCCTGGAAACCCTAGCGATGCCAAAGCTGAGGTTTGATTCACTGGGGTTTTGCTAAATTATTTTGAAAAGTTTTAATTTGACTGGCTCAGCTGAATATAGAGCTGTGGTGCCAAAGACAGTTCAGCGGAGAGTAAGTTTGAGAAAGGTCAAATTTAAATGGCACAGAAGAGCCAAGTATTTATAGAAATGATATCAGTTTAAAATATAGTATTCACTGAACAGCATGACATTTAGGAAGTCTGACGGTCAGCAAGTTGACTAAAAAATCTTAAGGATGACTTTATAACTGCAGCAGTTATACTGTCATATGCTGTGAATTAAAAGAATAACTAATATTATTGTGTTTGAATACTGCTAAGATTGTTTTCATACAAAACTTTGAATTTGTCCTTTGCTCCACATAGGAGTGGGCGATGAGGACTAGGATTGTTCCAATATTTTGCACTACTATTCTGATAACGATAATGATAGTGCTAATGATTACGTATTTTTATGGCTCAGCATTCGAGGTGCCAAGTTTGTGATCCTTCTGTAATGCCACATGCATACAGAAGTTTGGTATCACTAAACTGCACATAGAGACATCATTCATATTTGGATTTACTGTTATTTATTGTTTAATGCTCTCATGGGGAAAAAAGATGAGAAATAGTAAAAAAAAAAGAAAAAGAATTTTAGTCAGTTATTTTTACATTAACTGAAATTTGTGACGATAAATCCAAATTCTAAAGTGAACTTTAATTTTTCACAATAAATGATAGATGATACGATAGCATTTCCATTAAGTAAATTAATTGTCGTAGTTTAAATGTTTGCCGTTTTATGACTAATGGAAACTCAGAGTTATGTGGCACAGCTAGCTGCTTATTGCCTTCCTTTAGCTGCTCGAGTTCATCCACACCCTGCACAAAATACCTTCAGAAATGCTTCTGATTGTCACAAGTCAACACTGTACAATGGCAACACTGCCATGTTACAAAGGTTTTAAACAACTAGCAGCAGCTCCTGTTTCTGATTCTCAGTCATCAGTTACCTGCCACAGCAGACGGGAGGATGTCAAGTCTCTTTTAGCAATTGATTATGTTTACATGGATCTATTTGACAACCTTTATAGATCCAATCCAAAAGCGCTTCTGTCTCAACTAATTTTCAAACCTGCATGTTCACAAAGTGGTTCCGAAACGCTGTCGGCGTTAAGCTTTCATTTTAAGAAAATACGCATACTCAGGTGCTTAAACTGCTCTTACTATTTTTCACTTGCTTTAGAGGCAATGGGATGGAAATATTAACTATTTGTAGCGCTGATGAAAAAAGGTTCTGCTGGAGCAAAATGAGGCAGAACTGTAACGATGCTTATGGAAAAGCAAAGAGAAGGTCTGTATGAGCGCGTTAGGAGTAATCTGTGGAGGACATGCTCAGCTATTCTGCTTTGCTTTTACTTGGTTTCCTCAGGAATTAGTCTGTGCTAAGCGATAAAAAGCACAAGTTGAAGGTGATAAAACTAGCCCAGAACCTTTTGCCAGAATGAAAAGTGGCCTGACACTTTCTGTTTAAGCAGAAACAGCACTGCAGAGCTGCTTGGTCCTCTTTAAATGGTTCACCATAATGCAGTGGCACTTACAGTGCAAACACTGGAGAGAAGGAGAGGTTATTAACAGAGAGTCCTGAGAGATCAGCTGGTAGGTGGCCTTTAGAGGGAAGGAAAAAAACAAGTGAGAAAGAAAGGCGAAACCATACTGTCCTTTTGAAATATGATTAAACGGAAGGAAAACAGCAAAAAATCTCTGCGAAAGAACGACAATTAGTCCGTGAAGCATGTCATATTAAAGGAGTTGGACATTCACATTTCACTCACACTTAGGTTTCTATGATGTCAGACAGGATTTCAATGTGAACACAGGAACCCAAATATTCACCAAATGTGCTTCCAGCCACGTGAGGGACAATTTTAAAACCACAAGCTAGTTCCTCAACATTGTGAGCATCATGCTAAAACTTTGGTATCATGTGAAAACTGTTGCTGTGCCGCAACACAGGGGAAAAAAGGCATAACATGGTAAACATATAGAGAAACTGATGGTTTCAGAAAATAAACAGGTTATCAGGCATTACTTTAAGTTAAGTTCACTTTAACCAGCTCTCTTGACCCCAATATGTCTTTATAATTTGCATTACTTCAAGTTCTGGGCTGGAAGGGCATTTTAAAGTAAATGGTTGTTTTTAATGACATTAGAAACTTCCGTCCCAGTTTGTCAGTCTCTCATACTGATCTCTCATACAGAGAGATTTAGGAAAACTATAACAATAAAACTCGCTGGATGTTGTCCAGCTAACGCACAGGAATGGATCCGTCTCTGGATCACCAGCAGTGTTTTCCAGCCCTGGTTCTTGAGGCTCACCACCCTGCATGTTTCAGGTGTTTCCTCTCTTCAGTCCAGGTGATTTCAACTGACTGATGTTTGCTGAACTGCAGTCAGCTGAATCAGACGTGGTAAAGCAGGGAGACGTATACAACCTGCGGGGCGGTGTGCCTGGAGGACCAGGGTTGGGAAACACTGCCTTACAGAAGCAAACAAACAGGAATACACACAAAATAAAAAAAACAAGAATAACATAGGAAAAGGGAAAAAAACAAGGATTAGAATCATAACCCCTGGATCCTATAGCTTGAGAGCTCTTTCACATGAGAAAAAGATGTTGATGATGACAACTACTGTTAAAAGAAAACCATAAGAAATCCAACATGGCTTCTGGCTAACTGCAAAAATGTGGAAGGAGATTTGGCCTGACCAGACCAAATCTAAATGTTGTGGCCAAAATGCAAAATGCTCTTCACTCTGAACACATCATCCCTGCTGTCGAATACGGCGGTGGCAGCATCATTCTCTGGGGGAGCTTCTCTTCAACAGGGAAGATGGGCAGAGTTGATGGAAGATGATTGGAGCCAAATACAGAACAATGTTGGGAAAAACCTGTTGGAGTGCAAAAGACTTGAGACTGAGGTGGAGGCTTGGCTTCCAGCAGGACGACCACACAATACATAAAGCCAGGACTACAATGGAACGAACGGTTTAAAGCTAAACATGTTCAGGTGTTGGAACGGCCCAGTCAAACTGCAAACTCAAACCCAATCCAGAATCTGCAGCAGATTTTACTGTAGATGACAGTAAAATCAGGAGCAGCTTAGTAAGCCAAGCTTGTACAAAGACTCAACAGGTTTTAACATCTTTTATCCTCAACAATTAAATCCAGTTTAGTTCATGATGCAGTGGTGCAGCTATTCAATTCTACATTTTATAGATCTGGTTTCAGATCTATATGAATAGAGTCACAGCTGGGAATTGGCGCAGGCTTCTGCAGGCGGCTACTGAACAGGAAGAAATGTCCAGCATGGGTTGAGTTCTTGAACCAGAAGCGCCTCTGAGCAGCTCTTAAAGATTATTTATACTCCTGAGGAGCAGATTTTACATTCGACAGGGATGAGTCTGTTTAAAAAACAAGCCTCGGTCGTTTGGCATCGAACAGCCCGGCCCTTTAGCAGGGGGTTGTCTGGAATCACATTATCTGTGATCTGCTCACTGATGTGGTAGTAATGCGATATGGATTTTTTCTTCAGTCCTGATTATCTTCATCGTGCACAATGGAAACCTTCACGTTCCAGCAGTCCTGAATAGGAACTGCTCCAAAACTTTTCAGACTTCTCATTAGTAATTAGTAACTGATGATGCTCAGGGGAAGAGACGGAGGTTAGTGCTGCAGTATCTGTCTCATCTGACGAATTTGATGGTCTGATGTGTGAATGAATTATGGGGATGTTTCACCATTAAATGGCAGAAGTACAACCAGATGACCACAGTATTATGGACAGATCACTGGAACACATGCAGAGACTTTTCCATAAACCTTGACTCCTAATAATAAGGGCATGTTTTCTTTGTTTTTCTCCATCTAAGTGGTGGATCAACTGATATAAGAGACATCGCCAAAACCTTAGTGGTAAAATTCCATGAAACATTCCATAGGAATTAACAAGAATTTGTGGGAATTGATGGGACTAAAGTTTGATTTTAAAATATTAAAGATTGAATGGGTTTATCTTTGTTTTCTAGACTACCAATGTGACATCATTTGGAGATAATAACAGAAAAAAGTGCAGTTGCTTCATGTGTCAGTGTCATACATGGGAAATTTTCCTATAGTACACAAAAATGAATTATCTTTGTTCTATAAAAAGACGTAGCGTAGTTGTCACACTGAAGGAGTAAAGGTTACAACCAAAGATGTTTCCTTTTAGATGAAAAAATTTTGTTTGTGAGAGCAAAAAGAGCAATATGGCACTTTCTTGCATTTAGATGAGAACAGATCATTTGAATGACGAGGCATAATTCATCTGTCAACATTGTGAAGTTTCTGTTTAAGTATCAAAATCTTCCATTAATTGCTTACTATCACACTATTACTCAAGCTGCCTTTATAGCCAAGCATCTTTACACATTTAAACTGAGGTAAAAATATGCAGATCCTTGGCTTTGTGTTGATTTTTAGTTTTCAGAGAATATACTGCGCATATTTAGCATTTTATGACAAACAGTGGGAGGAGGCAATACGCCCCAGGAACAAGAGCCAAGTCAAAACTCCCACAGTGATGGTATCAGGTTTCTATATGCACATTTTTATCAAGTTAAAAAGAAGCAATGGAATAGTTTCCTTAAAAATTCATAACATTCATTAGTTTTCTTTTTGCACAAAGTGAAAAAAGATTTTTTTCTTCTGAACACCAGTGTTCTGTATTTTACTGAAGTGTGTTTTTTTCTGCATTAGTGGGACGTTCATGAAGTGCAATAGGATTTCTAACCATAATGTAATATTATAGTAATACAGCATGACACTGCTCAGAGCACAAGACATAGAATTAGACTGACTACATCTGCCATTATGGATTGGGCTCATTGTCACCAGTATCTGATCCAAAAACTTTTTCTGACATCGGAACCAATAAAGATATTAATATTGAATTGGTGCATCTTCACAGTTTAGGTGTAAGTAAAAACCTCTTAAGTCTGCACCTGGTGTGTGTCTGCCATCAATGTGGCCGCTTCATATCTCAGGGTTGACCGGTGATTACATCAGACAGTCAAGCATTTTGTGTCATCTTGCAAAAGTAACACACATTGAACTTAACTGATATTAATTAGAATTTTTCCTGCCTTTCAGAGTCGGAAACACGCCAACAAAGTGCGGCTGTATTACATGCTACATCCTGTGGATGGAGGCTGTCCAGCCAAGAAGCTCAGAACGGACAACGTGAGTCCTTATGGTTAAATCTCTTCTTTCTTCTTCAGCTGCGTTTCCCCCATAGCCTCTGTAATCACTTGCAACATGCACACATGGAGTCAGGGCTGTGGGAAACATTCGCTGTGATCTGTAATTATACACCTCGTGTGTCAGAACAGCAGACAAATAAATGACAACAGTTTCTACCCCAGGGAGCAATGGGTGGCAGAGAACGGCAAACTTTCACTTGAACCCGACACGTTGTTTGGGATTCAGCCTGCAAACCGTCCGCGTCACACGATGCGTCTGAAAAACACTAAAGTTCTGCTGCTGAACGAGTTTGTCCCAGTTAGGGGAAAATGGAGAGGCGCTGTGATAAGATTCCACGTTGGCGTGACGATGGAAGGACATCTCTGGGTTTCACTCTAAGCTTAGTGCTGCAGTGATTGGGACCCTGCCAGCCATCAGTGGAGAAATCAGAGTTTGCGATCCAGATAAGGATGCATCAAGGGACACTAATGCTCTCCTGACTCTCCTGCTGCCTCAGCTCATCATCCGGTTCTGCTGTTGTTTCTGTTCGCCTCTCCATTCTCACTTCATCCCTTCACTCCACTCCGCTCTGCCTGTCTGTCTTTCTTCGTTCTAATTTCCTCTCCTGCTATCTGTTCCCTCTGTCACACGCCTACGATCTTTTCTCCCGCCTTCCTCCTCCTTCCATCTACGGATAGTTTTCAGCTTTATGTTTTTTTTCAACCCTACTTTTAATCAATTAATGATCACTGTCATAAGTCTTTATCTGACACTTTGTCATCTATTTCCCTCTCCTGTGTGTTTTCTTTGAGTGTCGTTTCTTTGTTAGCCCTTTTTGCTTCCCATTAATTCCTTTTTAGGTTTCATTTTTATGTCAATTACATTTGTTTCTACATTTTTTTATTTGCTCTGTTTTTCTTATGCTGTTTCTTTTTACACTGAGTTATGCTGTGACATTTCTTCTTCAGCTTCATGCATCTTTCTTTTTCTTTTTTTTGCAATTACTTTTATCATCTTGTTGAGTTTCCAGTAAATCTATATTCCTTTTATTTTCTTGCTTATACCCATCCATGGCTTTTCCCCCACTCTCTTTTCACTTATTTTATTTTCCATCTCTCCCTTTTATGCCGATGTTTGTTTTGTTTTTATTTCATCTCTCCCGCTCTTATATGGACAGATTCTATTCTATTCATATTTTAATGATTAGCTCCAGATAGAAAGCTGGCTGATATGATGAAGAGGAGAATGGTAGATGTATTATGTGAGGAAGGGCAGTGAGGTTTAAGTTGTTTTACTGTAGCGTTGACAGGATAAGGCTACTATAGTGTGGATCAATAATCTGGCCGATTAAGAAGTCTGACCTGCCAATCCCAGTTTTGGATAATACAGATTTTTTTTCTGAAAAATTGCTGAATGTAGCAATAAGGTCACTGAGTAAGTAACTAGCTATTGTTGACTGCATGATCTGGGGGGCAAGGCCAATATTCAAACCTCTCTTAGAGGAGAGCAGATAGGTTGACAATTGATAGTATCGGCTTCACATGGAAGTATTGGCCAATCATCGATCTCCCAAAGTCAAGGAAATCTGAGTCAATTTACCCTGCTGTAGGAAGAGTTTCTCGAAAGATCTTGATGGAGTAGAAAGTGGTGATGAGACCAGATCTGAATGGGCATATTGGTGAAGGAAAAAGCTCCTTATGAGTGTGTGTCCTGCAACTCTAAGATGTCTTCTTGGTCCAACGCACATGAATCCAACAGCTGAATTACCTCCTAAGTGCAGTCAAGTTCTCAAGAGTTCTGCTAATGACCTCATTATTTGACTCAGGTGTGTTGAAGTAGAAATACATCTAAAAGTTGCAGGACCTCGAGGCCTGGAGTTGGGTCCTCGTCTAGTTGTCTTGTTGTGTCAGGTTTGTAGCTCGTTTCATCAAACTGTGTGCAGTGGAGAAATGAATGAAGAATATTTAAGCCTTTAGTTTAAACCTTGTAAACCAAACTTATTACAGCTTTGGATTCACTGTGTTATAAGCTGGACTGTTGTTTTGCAGGGGCCTCTGTGAACAATATCCTGTGGAAGGACTTAGAGTAAATGTTCTTGACAAATAAATTAACGTGCAACGGAAACTCTGCTAATAAGATTTAGCCACTGACATTCAAGTGTGTCTTGTTTCTACCTGAGGATGTATTTTATTGCAGAGGTTAGACTACAAATACACAATTGATCTGTTGTACTTTACCTGCCTGCGGATAGTGCTTGGCCCAGACAGAAGCCATAAAGTCAATACTCGTGCACCAAAGCACAAGAACATGACGGATGAAGAAATACAAGGTTATGATGGACCTGGGACATTCTATAATGAATGGATGGATGATCTGGGTATTTATTAGCATAATCTGTGTTTTTACATACAATGCTACTGAACACCATGCATTTTCTTTTTGGTAGAAGGGCGGGTAATTGTGGAAAAACGGCATTGAAATTAGGTTGGATAGCTGGATCTGTGCCTTAGATTTGGTCAGTATTTCAAACCATCCTGCCATTGTTGAGCAACATATTGTGACTATCTTGAGACTGAACTCTATCTTATCCTTTTTTCCGGTTAAGAACGTAAGGCTTAAAGACTTTTTAGGTTGACCAATGAAACTTCTCCCCCTCTTCCAGATTTCACTAAATGTAACACAGAAGCTGTTAGAGGTGCTGATGTTCTTAGCAGCATTTGTCCACAAATATGAATCATTCTCACCGCTCGCACAACGCACCTCTGAAAGCTCGACTACGAGTTATTCCTGCGGTTCACGTAGAGCTGCTCAACTAGAGCTAACATGATGGGGTTTAAACTAATACCTTGATCAAAAACTCTGGAAATGCGATGCGCAAAGGATTTAAAGCTGGATTGGTCCAGCTTTAAATCCATAAACTTCCATATATCTTTATATATAGAAGATATATGTTTATCTCCACTAGTGAAACGCGCAGAGCAACGGAAATTCTTGAAATACTGCTTTAAAAAAAATCCATCCATTTCCATCCATCCATCCATTTTCTTCCATTTATCCGGAGTCGGGTCGCGGGGGCAGCAACTTCAGAAGGGAGGCCCAGACTTCCCTTTCCCCAGCCACTTCTTCCAGCTCCTCCGGGGGAACCCCAAGGCGTTCCCAGGCCAGCCGAGAGACATAGTCCCTCCAGCATGTCCTGGGTCTTCCCAGAGGCCTCCTCCCGGACGTGCCGGAAACACCTCACCAGGGAGGCATCCAGGAGGCATCCTGACCAGATGCCCGAGCCTCAACTTGCTCCTCTCAACATGGAGGAGCAGCGGCTCTACTCTGAGTCTCTCCCGGATGACCGAGCTTCTCACCCTATCTCACCCTCCCAGACACCCTGCGGAGGAAACCCATTTTGGCCGCTTGTATCCGTGATCTCATTCTTTCAGTCATGACCCAAAGCTCATGACCATAGATGAGGGTGGGAACGTAGATCAACCGGTAAATCGAGAGCTTC